>CALNHX010003566.1:0-146773 GCA_940337035.1 Agriotes lineatus | reverse complement strand
ATAACCGGCGTTCCTTCCATTCAAATGTTAGCAATTCTCTACGCCATAACAATAAAGCGGCTGGTGCCTGATGACTCATCTGCAAGAGTTCGGTTCTATAAATAATCTTATATTTCATAGTAATGTAATCCAGGAGACAAAGGTCAAAATGTTAGCTGAAGGGAGTGGAGGCATTAAGTTTCAAGATTTTGTAGAGTTCAGAGCTTAAATAAATTTGTGTGATTTTGCTGAATTTTAATTCTTATTTTAATTGAGAAAAGCGGCTCACAGAGCAGCGGTGGGATAGTGAACTTTTGTCACCGAAGTGATTGGTGACTTTGTTGGTGTCATAAAACTGTACTTAAAAAAAAAACAAAATGCAAGCAGACGATCGGGACAGTCGTGCAAAGCGCCGACGGCTTGATAAAAGCTCGCGACGTGACAGAGATGTGTCTCCGTGGACACCACCCCGTCGTACATCCGGAAGCGCAAACACCAGCACTTCCGATGAGCGTATAGGACACCTAAAACACCTAGTGGACGAACTAAAAATGCGTAACAGTTTATTGGAACAACGTAGTTTCCAGTTCGCGTTCGGTTCGGACAAATTTAATTGTGTACCGCATTTTGAACCCGGAATTCCGAATTTGACGGCTGTGCAGTGGATATATAAAATCGAACAAATGGCAGCGTCAAACGGGTGGAATGATGTGACGAAAATCAGTTATATGCAGAGCCGTTTAGATGGACTTGCAAAGAGGTGGTACGATAACCTTTCAAAATACGATTATGGCTGGGAGGAATGGAAACGAAAAATCCTTCCAGCATTCCCAGATCATCGTGATTTCGCGACCTCTCTAAGAACCATGTTGATCAGAAAGAAGGATGAAGCTGAATCGTGGAGCCAATTTTACTTTAGTAAAATGGAACTCATTCGAGCATGTGAACTATCGGAAAAACAAGCCGTTTCTTGTGTGATTGATGGTATTCTGAACGAAGTAATACAAACAGGCGCCCGTGCAGGCCGATACGAAAACCCAGAAGTGCTGTACTCATCCTTTTTGTCAACGCTGGTGACTCAAAGTACTGGAAAACAGCCTGTACAAAGTCAGCAAAGCACAAGACCAACATTTAAGGACAATAAGAACAAACGGGAAGACCGAAATGTTCGAACGGATACCTCATTCCCGCGGTCATAGACCCAAATGCTATAATTGCCATGGAGTCGACCATTTGGCAAACACGTGCTCAAAACCCAAAATGGAGTGCTCGAAATGTAAAAGATTAGGCCACCTTAGTACAAATTGTCACAGAAATACCGAAAAAAGTGCAGTAAACGTGAAGGTGACCTGCAAAACTGTTGGTGGAGATAACAAAGCTTTTTATACTCCATGCGTGATCAACGGACAAACATTTTTGGGCTACGTGGACACGGGTTGTGGAGGTGTAATTATCCGACAAGATGTAGCGGATAGTTTGCAACTTGAAACTGCGAAAACTTCTGCAGTTGTCTACGGTTACAACAATAGTGAAACCAAGGTTTTGGGAACAGTCAACTTGACGTTACAAGTGGACTCTGTCCAAGTTTATCCAGTGTTGATCGGACAGGGATTCCTCAATCAGAATAAAATTTTGGTAGCACGAAAGGATGAAGTTTGCATTTTGGAGGACGGAAAAGACGCTCTGCCAGGTCTAGATGCGATTCCGGTTCGAAAAATCACCATCATGGCCGACAAAGATGTTAAAGTGCAGCCGAAATCCCTGGGTTACGTACCCGTGATGACTAAGCAGCAGTACGATGGTGAAGTATATGTCGAAGGTCAGGTAAGAAGCTTACCCTTACAAGACCATCTTATCGGTAGATGTGTAACCCGAGCACAAGATTGTGTGGGAGTTTATAATGTGTCTGATTTACCTGTCGTTTATCGCAAAGGTCAAATTATAGCACGTGGTAATATTTGTGAACAAGATATAACCCATCATGATAATGAACTTAAGAGAATCAAGTCAAGTATTATCAGTAACGGGTTTCACGAATCGCAAGATTTTCGATTTCGATTATATAAAGACACTCGTTCCCACGTTATTAGCCGAAAATGTCAAACTCGCCTTTTGAACTTACTAAATGAATACCGCGATTGTTTTGCAACAACAACTAGCGAGTTGGGAAAATGTAAAAAGGTAGAGATGGAAATTAATTTAAATGACGAACCTGTAATATACAGTCCTTACAGGTTATCCTTTACTGAAAGACAGCACAAGCATGATATAAATAACTTGCTTAAAAATGATATTATTCAAGAATCCAACTCAGCATACGCTAGCCCAATTTTATTAGTCAAAAAGAAAGGCGGTGATGTTCTTTTAATAAACTTAATTTGGCGACGCGACTATGTGTAGATTTTCGCAAACTAAATGCGAAAACAATAAAAGACAAACATCCTCTATTTCATGTTGAAGAACATCTTGACGACTAAAGGGTTGCGAATACTTTACAAGTCTCGATCTCGCAGCTGGGTATCATCAAATATCTATGGCAAAAAATCCGTTCGAAAGACCGGATTTGTCACTCCGGATGGACATTATGAATATGGACGTATGCCCTTCGGGCTTGTTAACGCGCCAGCCAGTTCGGTTCTATAAATAATCTTATATTTCATAGTAATGTAATCCAGAAGACGAAGGTCAAAATGTTAGCTGAAGGAAGTGGAGGCATTAAGTTTTGAGATTTTGTCGAGTTCAGAGCTTAAATAAATTTGTGTGATTTTGCTGAATTTTAATTATTTTAATTGAGAAAAGCGGCTCACACAAGTACTTCTTATATAAACTCGTAGCCTAGTTTTGGGATCAGTTTTGTACCAGATCAGTTTGATCACTTCACTTGCATGCATTTTGCTGAGTCGGTAACGAAAACGGGGCTACTTACAATTCGTATTTGTATTTTTTGTAATATTAACGGATGTGTACATGTGTGTATTTTACCGAACTAAATTCTACAGTAAAAGATTACTACGCACCATGGTAACCAAAGGTACATCGATATATGCAGAAAGGATCACTAGAAAATCATAGAAGAATTCGAACAGCCCACATGAGAAATTTGGACAAAATTGCAGAAATCAAGGATATAGTCGTAAATGATCGCTCTGTTTCAACGGGCAGAGGTTTGAGTTACCCAATGGCGGAACATTTAAAAGATATCGTTTTCAAAATCTAGTTGCTATTTAATACTTGAAATTGTGTTCCTCCTATATTACATATTAGTGTATTATATACCAAGGGACAAAAGTGCATCATTTGATCCAGCGAATAAAGTTTATAATCGCTCAAGAGATCAAAGGCACTTTAGTCCCCACGTATATACGCTATTTTTGCATTCCCGGATCACAAATCATGAAATAAACCTAATTTTTGCTGGTTTTCAAATGTATATGTTCGATTAGGAAAAATGGATGGTAACCAAGGTAATGTAAATAATGTAATTTTGAAGGACCAGTCTAAAGTACATCTTTAAGTCCAAGAGTGCAAAAAATAAATAAAGTTTTCTCATTTACATGGAGTTTCATTTGTGCTTTAAATCAATGCACTTAAAAAATCACCCTTTACTTATTAATGGGCGAATCAGTTGCAAATATATTGTACAGACTGACTACATAGCAATATGAGTTATATATGTAATGATTTTATGTAACAATTATTTGTTATTTTTTAATTGTTACGTTTGGTTGTACTAATTCTATTTAGTTCCAGATGAATTTATGTATTTTATTTGCCCCTTTTATAGATTATTAACTATTAATGTTATTACATTTCTAGCTCTAGCAGAACACAATTCTCTTAAAACAGATCGGGTTCACGTGTTATGAAGACTGTTGTTATTCCTGAAAAGTGATTTTGTTTAATGAAAGCTTACTTTAAAATCATATGACACTTTTAACAACTGTCAATGTCACTCAAAATTATGAAAGTAGAAAATCAATACCCATTCGTTACACTACCTGTCATTCAATGAAATAGTAAGTAATCCCGTTGTAATTACCTCACTTCACTCTTTTAATGCTTTACTTTTAGTTTGCTCAATAAATATCTGCAGCTGTCACCTGTCTAAGGACCTCGATATGCTCCTTCACTAATCCAATCGCACGCCGTACACTCACAGAAGCTTTTTAATGTCCGTACAAATCCCAGTGTAGATGTAATCAATTACCAGCAAGTGAAACCATTTTCACTCCGCTTAGTTGTTTCATCAATTTACCAAATTATTTCAGGCATAACCTGTATATTTTTATTTGGATTGTAATCAGTTTACATTTCAAATTGTACAATTTTCCAGTCTCATTTTGTACCTGTATCAGAATAGTCAAAATTTCAGCTTGTTATCTTTGAAGCACAGCGTTGGCTTTATCTCTTCTCACGGCGGAAGCGCATTTTTCTTCGGCGACTCGAACTAGCAACACGTTAATTCCGAGAGACCCACCTTATACTTAATTAAAGTTACCAGCATTTTGTTTCGAGAGCTGACAATAAATCAGGTATGATGGACCTTCTAATTTTGTTATTTCCATATTAATTGGCAGCTTTTAGCTCTTTTATAACAGTTAATGATGACAGGCAGTTTTTGTCCCAATAAATATTTTCCAAGCGAATATCTTGCCACATTGCTAGTTCGGTATGCGGTAAGTGTGGTAAGCGCAAAAGATCGGTTAATCTGCGTTCTAGCAGCTACCGATTTAACTACCCTAGCTGATTTGACGCAGGTTGGCTCTTTTTTTGTGACACAAATGCAAACGTTCCGCAGCCAAATGTGTCACTTCCACCAAGAAGATCGACGAGAACCACGATCAGCAACCGGAATGTCTTCTTTCCAAATCTCGTAAGCTACAGGCAACCCAGCAACACGAACCTCGATCAGGTGTCACTCCAATAATCAGCTCGGTGAAATACAATACCAGAAGAAGTCAAGGGAGTAAATTCTAGTGATATAAGAACGTTCTCCACAAATATCTAAAAAGCAAAGGAGGAGAAAAACGAGGTCCGGTACAACTGGGCGCTGCCGGCCGACTCGGCGCCAAGCCAACTGGGCGCCCGCTAACTCGGCGCCAGCAGCAAAATAAATTCCCAAAACTAATAATTAAATAAAAAAAGGAACAAATCCAAACGGCAGAAGGGATGCTGGGAAAACTCCCCGAAGACTGTTTTCTCTCTAAAAATTAAACCTAACCTCATCAAACTCACTGAACCGCCTAGACTGTGAGGCACAATTATTACGAAATTCTTAGAAATTTCTAAATTGATGGTTAAGTCTTCTAGAGTTTGCAAAATAACAATATCCCGCTCAGAGTTTAGTAAAAATTCATGGAAAATGTTGTGCGCCCAGTTGGCTTGGTGCCAAATTGGGTTCGTGCCGAGTCGGCTTGGTGCCCAGTTGGTTGTCGCCCTGTCGGAGGCGCCCAGTTGTCCCTTGCCGAGAAAAACGTTGGGAGCAATTGGCACAGGATTATCCAGCATGGAAAGCAAATGATCCTTACTCGATAATAATAATAATGTTGCTACTAGCATATGAGAAGGTTATGTTTTGTAGTATTGTATTATCAATCCCTTCTACTATTCTTTTGATGGTAATTTATCTTCCCTACTTTACATATTCTATTTACGTAAGGTTTGTTAGTGATTCTCTTGCGATCTAGTAGAGATTCTCACTCTTATTATTGTCCGTCTGTTGGTATTTGCCTTTTTCTGCTAGCTCTGTGATTCACTTTTAACTGTTATTCCTGGCCGATCTTTTAACCATCTTCTTTAGTGCCATTTGCTATTCTGTTAGCAGTGGTTTTTGATCTATTATAATGTGGCAAAATACAGGGCTTGCACTAGTATTGAATGGTAAGCTTTTACTATACAACAATAACTTGCAAAAAGTGATTAGTTTATACTAAAAACTGACGTTACTAATTCAAACAGTTAAATCCGATTAACTGGCTACTTCGTATTAAATTATCCGTATAATCATCTTTAGCAGTTTACCGATCCTGGCTAACCGGATTATTGCCTAATTATATAAGAATTTATTGAACCAACTAACTTTATGTGGCTATACAGTTTCTAATTAACCGGATGATTTGTTGACATTTTAACACAGTTGCCTCTAGAGCGATTTATTCACACACGGCTGGTTAACCCTAGCAAATTCCTTCCCTAATTATTTGTGGCTACATTTTAAATATTCACAGTTCTACTAAACACCACACAACTTATTAGGGATGTCGTACCCGGTCTAAAACCAAACCCGGGTACCCGAAAACAATACCCGGGTACCCTCGGGTACCCGAAGAGTTTACATTTTGCCTTATTATTTTCTGGCGAATGAAAATATTTCCATACAGGCGATTTTTTGATGACATCGTTTTCTTATTTGTACTTTTGTAGTTTCGTACAATGTTCATTGTTTTCTTATTTATACTTTTGTAGTTTCATACATTGTTGAAGCTCTATACTCTACGCGTTTTAACGCCGCGAGTTTTAAACTGAACTAATATGAAATAGTACCTACTCGCCAATTCAAACTGCAAGTGCAAGTGGTCTGTAGTCGTAAATATTTTCCGACTTCCAAGTGCTATCACATTCAAGTACGGGACTTTTTATCTGAAATTGGTAGCAGCATCAACATCACACGGAGGATGTTTATGTTACTTCAACCCATACTAATGCGATTCAGTGGTATTATTGACGGGTTTAATATTTCCGAGAAGCGGATTTATTTGCTTTATATGTAACAAGAATCAACATTATGTGATAGGATGGGTTGATTCTTGTTATTACTGCATTGTTGTCTTTCTCTAGAGCTTATTTCTATTGTTTTTCTCTGAAAAAGGCTGACTTTCTGGACACTATATAATTTACTAGTCGGGTACCCGGGTCCTGAAAATATACCCGGGTTTACTATTACCCGGGTCTGCCCGGGTACCCGGGTACCCGCCCGACATCCCTACAACTTATTACTCACCGGAAACTGTTGATGTGGAGGATATATGAGACCAGGCGGTGGGGTGTGGGCCCCATGCATATAATGCGACGGAGGCATAAGTCTAACCAGGCCTGGCGGCATGTTAGGATGGTGCATGTGGTGTACATGTCGCATATGAGGAGGTGGGACCCCCATTGGTGGTAAGCCCGGTGGCAGACGACTTGGCAAGGGATGCTAAATCACAGGAGCACCAACATAAACGGCCAACTGAACTGTTCCAACACTTACCTGGCCATAGGGATGATGGAGCTTTTGTGGATGATGGAGTGGCGGTGGGGCTGAAGGAATGGGGGCAGGCGAAGGGGCTGACGGACTGGAGTGGGCTTTGGCCCTGTTCTGCAGCAACCCCCTCTCCAGCTCCTCTACCGTGCATATCTTTTTAATGATTTGGCTCGAAATGCCCAGGGTCGTGGTCTCAAAGTTTGGTGTCGATGTATTGAATAAGGAAAGCGTATCCTCGCTTTGTGTATCACTTTTTGAATCACTCGTCGTGTCGCGCTGTTGGAACTGATAAGTAGTATGTGTTATCTTGTAAATTACGAGCTTACCAATGCGGCTTTTTGTACGTTGGATAACAGGGAAGAACTGAAAATGTCTCCATTTTGTGGAGCATTGTAAGACCAGACAGAATTTTTCGATGTTGGAAATAAGTAGCTGGAGTCTTCTAGTACTAGATTATCAAGCGAATTTTCTAAAACAATAATTAGTCCAATCAAAAACAAGGTGGGAGGTGGGATTCCCTTGTTGCACAATACAACAAATATAACTTTAGCAGATGCAAAGCAAGCCATATGCCGTGTTAGAAAAAAGCTATTGAAGAAACTTCTTTTGTGAGACTGGTAATAATCGTTATCATACCTAAACGATCAGAATGCTTGCTGCTCTCTGCCAGCTCAGCAAACTGCTCATGCTGCTGCTCCCAATCATCAAGATGCGATGTATCTAATGTTCCAAAAGTTTCGTCATTGAGAGCGTCGTATTCCTCTTCTTCAATTTCCAAGCAGTCACCCTCATCAGGCGAAAGCAGATTATCATCACTCTACAAAAGGAAAACAAAGGTGATATTGTGCACAGGGGTAACCTCTGTAATAATATGCCCTTTAATGTCTGAATACTTTCACTATTCAACACCACATAACCTCAGTTTTTTAAACTAATTATTATATTTCCGGCCGATCTTCGTATAATCGCAAACACATACCACATAAGTTTAAATTGTGCAAATCGCAAGATAAAATAACTTATATTTCGTAATATTTTCAAAGAAAAATAGGAGATAGCGGAAAATATTTTGTATCGCAAATAGAGATCAACAACCAAGTAGTATTTCCTTAAAGGTCAACCAGGGGGCTACTTACGCTCACATCAGTACCAAAACGAAAGGAAGTATCAGCCATTTGATTTCTGCAATTTTTTTAACATTATGCTTACTAACAACTTCCAAAAATGTATGAACTTTCTATAAAATTGTGTAGTTCAGACAGTAAATGTCATTAAAAAATTATCTCTGAAACTGCGCTGTTGAAAACTTCAAATAATGAATATCCCCTACATCCAGGAATGTTGTCACAAAAATCCCCTATTATTTGTTTTGCATGTAGACTTGGCAATGTTGCTACGTGTTCAAAATGTTTTCTGAAATGTTAATTATTTCAGTTAATAGTATATTAAAGTATGAGTGGATAACAAGGTCTTTAAAACACGCGAGAGTTCTCGAGCACGACGGCGTAGCCGGAGTGCTCAAAATAGAACAAGTGTTTTAAAGACCAGTTATCCACGAATACTTTACTCTATTTTTTATTATACCTGCAATACTGTAAATAAATTAGGCACTAAAAACTCAGAAATAATTTTTCTCGTGATAAATCGAAAGGGCATAATAATATTGCTACTATAGTTACGAGAATTGTTTACGTTTTTGTCGCGTCCACGTCCGTTGTTGCATTCAGTCGTTTCCTTGACAACCTTTAAAGCTCGGCGAGCTCCTGTTTTCGCACGCTCAGGCGTGCTTTAAACGGCGATTCTGATGCAGGTATAATAAAAGAGTTTATTGCTGTTAATATATCTATCAATGTTACGAGTATCATAACTTCCGCAGATTAGAATGAAGATTTTAAGATATCTAAAGCAGCGTTTTCCTCCACATTCGCCAGTCGCTGACGACTGCGATCGGTTCGTTAATACATCTACAAACTACACTGCATTTAAGCCAGTCTGTTTTCCTACTGAGTCGCTACTACCAAAATCCGTTCGCGTACGTTCAGTCGCCAGGATCTCTGTGAGTAGACAAGCGACTTATTCGTTATCGAATTTTGATGTTTTTGCATTGCGTTGGCGAGTCTTGTTCTTAAGTAATGTTTTATCTACGACTGCTTGGATAACGACTTATTATGTTATTCGTTTGACACTATTTCCGTTAGGTAATGAACTTGATTACGCCACTTGTGTAATGAACTTCCATTACACCACTTGTGGTGTAGTTGCTTCATTACCTAACGGAAATAGTGTCAAATGACATAATGACATCTGCCTACTAAAATATTTTTGAAAATGACAAATCTGACATTTTTCTTACTGCATTTTTTTAAATTTTGGTCAGTTGTAGGTACAAGAGATGTGTGATAATGCATCATTTCATTAATATACTTGTGGGCTTACATAACTCGTGCTGTGCACTTGTTTGTAACTTACACACACGTATATTAATTATGCTCGCATCCCACTTGTATAGTTAATAACTATTAAATTGGTAAAATCGAGAAAATAAAACTAGAAAATAACTTTTAACATGTAAGTAACTATAATGCTTGTACTTTTTGGTTGTAGTTGTACCAAGTACTTATTTCAACATGTACCTACCGCCTATAACAAAACCAAATTTTAGTGAATAAAATTATTATTATAATATCACTTTATTTACAAAGTTATCATAAAGTAAGGGATATAATTCAGCGTATTATATATTTTTAACAAATTAAGCTAATAATATGAAGCTACGAGATTTAATTGCTTAAATATTGGAATTTTGTATGGCCAAAACTGATTACCGCAAATGTTAAATACGACCTCCATTCTGTTGGTGTAATAGGTATCAACAGTTGACATGACAACACTTCTATTTTCCACAGATTGTAACGGGCTAAACCGACATTTACGACCACGCACCAGTTTGTAACGGTACAACGTGGTATTTGCGATAAGCTAAAACAATGCTAAACGACTAACGCGTAAGCTAACTCACAATCGGGAATGTAACTCATTGGAGCGCTGCCCCAGCCCGCTACAAAAGGGTTTGCCGACTATCTTCAGCGGAGCCAGAGGGGGGTTCAACACGAGATGACACAAGGGAAACGGCCTAATTAACGGTAAGCAGAACTTGCATGATAAGGCGCCACTACAATTCCATACTAGGAAAAAATATGCACAGGTAAACCCACTGAAGAATAGTGGAAGCATAAATGTATTCACCTTTCAACTATGTATAAGCTTGGCAGTATTCTGGTCAGCGAACCGGCACCGCACCAATAGACCTACCTTTCGAAAACTTACTCGATCAGCTGGCCAAACTGCTCTTACAACTGTAAAATACAATACACAAAAGTCGCAACCACAATAACAAAGAAAACCATAGTTAAATAGACAGAAAATGTATTAGCAAAATATTTGAATATATAAATGCACATAAAAATATGAAATGGGCTAGTAAACGGTAGTTAGGTAAATTGCGTAACGTCTTAATTTATTAAAATAATTAGTAAACTTGACATCAACTATTGAAATTGCTGATAAACGCTATGAACATCAAACTATCGAAATACTGAACCAAATAGCAGTAATCAAAGGTAGTATTCAACTAAACAAGTTGTAGTTGTGACACATTACAACTGCTATTACATAAAGTCAAACATAATCATGTAAACTGAAGGTAAATGAATTGTAATGACAGGTAAACAACTATAATGGTTTGACAAATGCAAAAACCCACACACTAAAAGTTAAAATGACCGCAACGTTAAGTCAACTGTCCGATTCTTTGGCGAAACACCCTGTATACTTTAAATTCGCACTGTACAAGTTGTTATCAATAGTATAACGGTACCTTTAGAAGCTTGGCTTAGCTATACTTAATGTCCTATGCTGTTGCGTCGATCGCTTGCCCAGCCACTGCAGAAGACACGTAAGGGGACTGCACCAACTGAACGAGCTGCGTGCCGAGCAGAACCATGGGGTATTATCCAACACTCAAGGCGCATCGAAGCACGGTAAATTGGCAGAACGACAGGAACGATAAGCGATTGCTTCGCGAAACAATGATAAGGCGCTAAGTTTTCACAGATAGTCCGCCAAACGACGTAATAGGAGCGCCACTACACGATTCGGAAGACTCAAGCCTTACATTGAACAACAACAACACCCACTCGATCTCCGCCACCAAACCACGTGCAGTAATGTTCCATAAAATATGACACTCACGACGCTGGCATTGAAGTGCGGGACTCCAAATAATAACTAAACAGCGGTAAACACACATACTCAAATAACAGTCCGTTAGACGATAATTGGCACACATTGAACAAACGCAACACCTCGAGTGGCCAAAGCCACGCGGGGCTGAAAAGCGGCTCTCCACAACCTGTTGCTTCTTGCGACGCCGGATCGATTCTGACCCAAAAACGCGCCAAAACAGCGCATCAAAAGACGAGTGGCGGGAGCTAAACCTCCGACTTGCTCTCTCAGGCACATGGCATCTATCTCCTAAATGCTCGCTAGAAACATGCGGGAATGCGCCTTGTAGACGGATCGATATTGCAACAAGGGGTTTTTCTAGCGTGCCAATAAACCGAAACAGACAATATACAGAATGAGTACATTCAAAACCGTTGCCTGCGAGCGAATAATTCGAAATGCTTAAATACAAGCGGAATAATTCGAAAAACCCATATACAAGTAGAGTCGTAATTTAGAAAATAATGCTAATTAGCCGTACGTTCATACAAAACTAAAAATGCCCTTACAAGATGCAATATAATCCCATTGTTTAAGCATTTAGATTTCATTGACTTTTAGTTGTTGGCTTGATTTGTTAAAATTATATAAGAATTTAATGTATACCCTAACTTTATAATAACCCCATACTTTAGTGTTTTAGTGTGGCTATCAAAACACTGTAATGGAGTCTATGAAGGCACTGTTTTTGCATTGTTCTTTTCATATGAAGGACGTCGAAACATCTTCCTTTATTTCAGATGACTGACAGATTGTCACATTTATAAAATTTCAAAATTCAAAGTTACTGATTATTTTGATGCAAAGTAAATAAAAATCTTGTATGATACGCGTGCCAAAGAAGTTTCTAGGCACTTGACGCAATGTCAAACTCGACGTTCGGTCTCGTTTAACAAACCTAGTCGGGTTCTTAAAACACTTCAATTTAGCAACTTGTATCATAAATAGTTATTCAATGAGCTCCACTACGTAGTTAAAGTGATAACCTGAAATTCGAAAAAAAAATTTAAATTCTGTTTCACTATCTCTCAAATGAGTATTGATTAATGTTGACTGAAACCCTTCTACCTATCTGTTTTGAAACAGGGATAATACTTTTCTCCCAAGACTTTAATTTTCTTGTGTAAAAAGTAGAACCAAATTTTCTTCTTAGGTCTGTTAACTTAGCAGCATTAAAATTATTGTTTTTTTCAATACTCATTTTATAAATATAGTAATAACGCTACGGGAGGAAAACGCTGCTTAAGGCTGTTATGATTTATAGCATCCGTGGTTTGTTCAATAGTTTATCGGTTGCAGTATGGCAATGGTTGCTATGTACGGTATAGGAATATTACCGTACATATATTTTTGTATATGTAAACAAAACTTTAATATCTTGAAACCGGTAAAATTGTTTTACCTCGACACCAGCAAGGCCGTAACTAGGTATAGACCGAGTAGCCTCTGCCTCTGCCGAAATGACACTGGAAAATAACATTTCTTTCGTATTAATAAAAAAAACTAAATAAGAGGGCAATTTTACAAAAAATAAAATTGTAATATTAACGAATTTATGCTAAATAATTGTAACTATAATAATGAGAATAGTCAAGTACCTACCATTAATATTATTTATTACGCATTATAATATGTACTTATTTGTTAGAATTGCGTTTTACGTTTTTTATTCCAAGTTTCTATCATTTTTTGTGTTTCTATTTTGGTATTCTAACCTACTAACATGTATCTAATGTCCTGTTAGCTAGATAATAATACGTAGTTTTTACTTTCTTCCCCACGGGCGACGGAAGTATTGTAATCGTGAAAAATACATCTTCCAAGATTTCTACAGATCTCCATATTTCGCACATGGCTTAGGTTTTTATCTTTGAAAAAATGCGCATATTGTAGACCAAGCAAGTACAGGGTGAGCATGTTTAAAAAATTAGATGCTGTCTTTTGCGCTATAATTTCAAAATGATTGGTTAGGGACAAATAATATTTTGCATAGAGTTGCCAACATGTCTCTTTTAAAGAAATCGTATTCTCTTTTAACACATTTTTTCCTTATCTTTTTTTAAATAAGCTCAGATTGTTTTCTATCTCAGTTTCGGCAACTTATAATCATTTTAAATTTAAGTTTTAGACAAAAACTCGGTGCACATTTAAAAGCTTATAAATACAATTTAAAAGTATTTATAGAAAAAATCTCAAGAAAATTACTGTGGAGTTCATCCCGAAGTACTACAACATCAGTAGCCAGTGGGCTTCGTCCAGAGCTGCCTGTCTTTAAGCAGCTCACAGTTCTTGCAGCGAAATAAATAGAAACCGTCAAAGAAAACCCTGCAGTGTTAAATGGCTGCATAAGTTTCTATGTAGCAAGTCGTGTTTGCGTGTCCAGCAGACGCCATTTGAATTGTGTACATGGTAAATACGCAAATTGCGAAGTAGCCATGTAGGTTCGTAACATCCATTGTGGGTATATGACTTCTGCCGTAATTGCGGTTTGTATGCAAGCAATCGCGTACAGGGCCATACTTTTGATACATTTTAATGTTCGAGCTTTAAAGACAGTTATTTTGGCGTTCTATTGTTTTAATGTACTTATACGGCAGATACAATAGATCTGCTACCATTTAAATGTAAATGCGAATAGCACAAGCTATATCTCCCCTGCGAAATCAATAAAAGCGTCATAGGAAATACTTGCAGTATTAAAGATTCCTGCATACGTTTTTACGTAGGAAGCCGGGTTTGCGTGTTCAGCAGGCATCATTTTAATTGTATACAGGGTAAATACTAAATTGCGAAGTAGCCATGTAGTTTCGTGACGTCCATTGTATATACCTGACGTCAGACTGTATAGCAGCACAAAATTTAGCAGCCAGGATATTCCCCCTATATCTTACTTGGTAAAATTCCACGCTTCACACCGTTCAAGGTTTGAGTGACGCAGTACAAGACGAGCACGATTAGAGAGTATGTTGCAGTTTTCATACCTCAATTTTCAAGTAATTTAATACCTACAAGAAGTGATTTTAGCTTCAGCCATAAACTGTGTGGAAATCGCGCTAAAAATAATGTGTTTGTGTACTTTAGATATACTCTAATGTTCGAGCTTTAAAGATGGTTATTTTAGTATCCTATTGTTTTAATGTACTTGTATGGCAGACACAATAATAGGTCTGCTACTATTTAAATGTAAATGTGGGTATCTCCAAGCTATATCGCCTTAGAGTGTCCATTCTTATTTTTTATTTGTGCTTCCGACGATGTACATAGAAGCGGCTGAAGAAGGCCTTGCAATGTTAAAGTTTGATGCATAAATCTATATGTAGCAATCCGTGTTTGCGTATCCAGCAGGCTCCATTTGAACATAGTTTCGTGACGTTCATTATGTGTACGTGACGTCAGGCGGTATCATAGCAGCAGAGTTAGCAGTCAGGGGTTTTCTTCACATCTTACATGGTAAAATTCAAAGCATCACACCGTTCAGGGTTTGAGTAACGTAATACAAAGCAAGCCCGATTTGAGATTATGTTGCTGTTCTCAAGCCTCGATTTCCAGGTAACTTAATACTTACAGGAAGTGATTGCAGCTTCAGCGATAAGCTGTATGAAAATCGCGCTAAAACGAATGCGCTTACGTTCAGTCAGCGCCTTAGAAATCGGGACAATACTATGATACATTTTGGGTGTATTTGTAAGTGTATAAACTGGGCTTTTGCAGTTGTGATGGTTTTGATTGTTATGTCAGATTTTTTATTGTTTGTCAAATATGAAATGCCAGCTCACATTAATGAAGTAACCAGAGCAAAAAAATAATATGAAATCAAATATTACAACACAACATATTGCGTGTCCCGATTTCTAAGGCGTCCACTGTACATGAATTACGCCGGGTTTGTATGCATACAATCGCGTGCAGGTCTGCACTTTTGGATCACTTTTATGTTTGCGCTTTTAAAGACAGATATTTTGGCGTTCTATTGCTTAAATGTACTTGCATATCAGATGCAATAGGTCTGCTACTATTTCAGTGTAGCCCCAAGCTATGTCGCCCATAAGTGTCCATTCTTATTTTACATTTGTGGCCATTCGGTTCGGGATTTAATACTATTTTCTTTTATTTTTGTTATTGCGTTTATGTGTGTTTTAAAATCAATATAATTTATTTATGTAAGCAAATTGGCTTTTCTTGTGCATGTGTTTGAAGGCAGGTACAGACCAGCTTTCTGTTTTTTGGCAATTAGTGATCTTTCGTAACCACAACTGAGGTATTTACAAGAATTTTGTGCATACTGAGCTAGCTAGATAAACAAATGGACAAGTAAAGCCTGTATGGCACGAAGCTAAATTTTGTGCAAAATTTACTTGTAAATTTTCAAATAAATTTACTGATATTTTTTTTTTCAAAAACACAATTTCCTGTTTGCAATGTGTGCTAAATTTGACACATTGGAATTTGCATAAAAGCATCTCCTTCTTTGTTTACTCTAAAAACCATAAGTTATGGTTAAATATAAACACGTTGCGTCCGCTCAGTGGTTTTATGATCGGTGGATCTGTAATCATTGAATATACAAGGAATATTGAAATTTAACACTAAAATAGAGAGATAATTGTAGACTTGGCAACATTGTGCGACTGGCACCAAAATAAGGGCGACAACACAACAATATGAAAATTTTCCAAAATACTTCAATTTACAAAATATGGTAGACGAGGGTACAAGAAAGACTTTAAGCAATATCCCTTTACTGCAGACAAAGGCAGGCCCAAGGGATAAAGAACTATGGATACAACGTCTCAAGGAAGAATATCAGTCGTTAATAAAAGTGAGACAATTAAGTAGTCTTCTATATCCTATCCCCAAAACATATGTTACTCTTACTTTTTAGTATGTGCAGAATAACAAGGAGGCAGATAACGACTGGTTTAGGTTAGAGTCAAATAAGGAAGGCACGCGATGGTTTGGAAAATGCTGGTACATTCACGAACTCCTCAAGTACGAATTCGATATTGAATTTGACGTAAGGCGGCTTAGTTGCAAACCTGTAACTTATTAATTAGTATCGTCTAGATTCCAGTGACGTACCCCCATACTGCGCCGGAAATAGCGCTGCCTAGCCTGGATGGCAAGACTGCAAAAATGTACCGTGGTGGCAAAATTTGTCTATCTGACCACTTTAAACCGCTGTGGGCGAGGAATGTACCGCGGTTTGGTTTGAGCCATGCCATGGCACTTGGAGTAAGTACAGACATGTAGCGAAAATGTATATGCTGAAATGCTCTGTTTTAGCTTGGACCATGGCTTGCAGTTGAAATTCCAGACTTGATAGCTAAAGGGGTAATTTCATATAAGGAAAAGGCTCCTGAAGATGTTAAATAAATTTTGTATAAATGTAAAAAAATATCGTTTATGGTTATGGAAATTAATTGAACGTTTTTTATTTTATTAAGTGTAAATGAGTACCTATAAATAAATATAACTTGATTAACGTTAAAATAGATTTTATAAGCAAATTAATTTATTAACTTGGCCACTCGATGAATTTTGTATTTCAATAAAAGGAACTACTTTGTAGTCCATTTTATTTTTGTGTAATGATTATGTGGGAGTGTGGCCTGGGATTCTGCAGATCAGTCCTCTGGCACAATATTAACGGCATACTGGGTGATGTGATTAACATTACACCTTTGACAATTGCTTTACTTTTCTACAACCGTGGTTTCGGTCCCCAATTTTTAAAGCCATTAAGGATTAAACCACATACCTTCACTAGGTACTGCAGCTGTGTTGCTCGACCACGATGGCACACACGAGGTGTCTAGCATGAAAATTGTATGACAAAACCCAGAATAAAGAAGATGTAAATGTTGAAATTAATATGTCTGAACAAAAATAAGGGAGAAAGATATAAAATGAAAATGTATAAAAAATGAATTGAAGCAAAGATAGGCACCTGGTAAAAATTTGGCAGGAAAATTAAAGAAAACTATAGTCTGTCTTTTTGCTTTATGATTCAGAGCAGGCCTTGCATTTATATTATTTTAGCAGTGTACAATAATTTAGTTACAAAATATACCTAACTTCAAAATCAAGATCCCCGAGATTGTCACGTTGACACTTCAATAACGTTTAATAAAAAGCCACAAAAAAGCAGTATTAATAGTAAAACTAAAGTGGCTATAAAACGCTGCTTTACTAATATAAGATATCAATGGTAAATTAAGTAAAACAGCCATCATTGGAAGAGTTGGTCAAATCTTTGATGTAAGTATTAAGACTTAAACCGTTATAAAATTTCTTACAATTTGTTATTATGTTAGATTTTGAATGCAACTCTGTTTAATAGTCTAAATGAAGCAAAATCACAACTCCAGCAACAACCGAATGACAATACGAAAAAGGAAAAAAAAATAACTTGGGAGGACTATAGTTTCAGGGAGGATATTAAGAAACTTTGTAATTTGTTTTGGATAATTTATTGCGATGTACAAGAGAGAAACTAAATTATATCAGGACTTGTTCAAAATTATACTACACATTAAAAAATATGGGATATAAATACAAAATTGTGAATGGAAGAAAATTGGTTTGAATCATGTGATTTCGGCGAAGATTACTTCTTTAAAGAAATATTTACAATTTCGAAATTTTAGTGAAAAATGTAAACTGGATATTTCGCAATGGAACCAGTCTGCATAGGTAGACCCACGACACAGACTTGAAAAGTAATCCATCTAAAGTTAAGGCGGAGGGAAAGAGATATACTATTTTGCATGCAGGATGCACATCAGGATTTTTACCAGGGTGTGGCACTGTTTGACACGTACTATTATAAGTGTATGAACGGTGGCCTTTCTAGACAATGTTGAAAAAACAGTTAATCCCTCTTATATGTTTAGCATAAATAATAACTTCTACAACACAGATTTGCAAATAGAAGTCATCAGCAAGTTTTTAATAATATATTTTCACATTAGAACATATAGAAATTCTATGACGTTTCTGTACAGTTAGATAACAACGATGTTTAAATAAAATTTCTTAAAATAAAGCAATACCTTATTTAATGTCAGTGGTTCAGTAATTATAGCTTTCATAATGTATAATAGTGCTTATAAGATAACACATTGACAGTTGTAATAAGTTTTTGACATTACTAGTGTTTTTTCTTTGTAACCAACTACCTACACTGTTACAAAAATGCAAAAGCAAAGCCTGCTCTGAATCATAAAGCAAAAAAACAGACTATACTACATGTAACAGGTATCTACGGTATACAATAACTAACATATATAAATGTAACAGTAAACTATATAAAACTTGCAGTTTGTATAGCAACAGTATCTTTAAGTTTTACCTGCCTTTTTAAATTCCACTAAATTCTCCGAGTCTTTAATTTGCCCAGGTAGATTATTATATTGTTTTAGGCCTTTATAATATAGACTTCTGACTAAATCTGCTACTAACTAATTTAATAGAAATTATTTCTTGAATGGATGCTGTGTTCGTCAGTGGCTTTTTTTTTGTCAATCATTCCATTTTCGCACCACCAGAAATTTTGCGCCACAAGCATGGGCTTCTCAAGCTTCTGCTATAATATACCACTGATTTCTGGTTTAAAAGTCGAGATTTCTAATGTAAACGTAGAAATTTCTAGTTTTACAAATTAAGCTCCAGGTTCAAAACAAAGAGTGGAAATTGCTAGTTTAAAAGTTTAGATTTCTAGTTTAAGTCGAGATTTCTAGTTTCAAATAAAAATTACTAGTAAAAAAACATTTTAAATTAAAGTTGAAATTAACCTATAGTATACCTATAATTTGAGATTTCTGATTTAAAAGTCAAGATTATTTATTTAAAAATTGAGATTTCTGGCTTAAAAGTCGAGATTTCTAATTTAAACGTAAAAATGTCAAAGTAGTTTTATATATAATTAAGATTTAGTTTCAAAGTAAAGAGTTGTACTCCAAAAGTTGAAATTCTGGTTCTTAATTTCTAGTTTTAAATAAAAATGTAAAGAGATATCCTCATTAAAGCTGAAAATTTTCATTCTATTATTTGAGATTTCTAGTTTACAAGTAGCAGTGTCTCGTTTAAAATTACTTAGACATTTCTACTTGAGGTTAACATTTCTAGTTTAAATTGTGAGAATTCTACTTTAAAGGTTCTAGCGTAAACGTCAAGATTTGCAAAAAGGTCTAGTTTTTAAAATTAAGATTCACTTTCAAAGTAAAGAATTGCACTCCAAACGTTGAAATTTCTAGTTTCAGGTAAACATTTTAAAAGAAACATTTCCTCGTTAAAGTTGATATTTCGATTCTGTTATTTGAGATTTCTGGTTTAAAAGTCGAGCTTTGTAGCTTACAAGTAGCAACTTCTCGTTTAAAATTAGATATTTGTACTGGAGGTTAAATTTTCTAGTTTAAAAGGCGAAATTTCTAGTTTAAATGATGAGAATTCAAGTTTAAAAGTCGAGATTTCTAATGTAAACGTAGAAATTTCTAGTTTTACAAATTAAGCTCCAGGTTCAAAACAAAGAGTGGAAATTGCTAGTTTAAAAGTTGAGATTTCTAGTTTAAGTCGAGATTTCTAGTTTCAAATAAAAATTACTAGTAAAAAAACATTTTAAATTAAAGTTAAAATTAACCTATAGTATACCTATAATTTGAGATTTCTGATTTAAAAGTCAAGATTATTTATTTAAAAATTGAGATTTCTGGCTTAAAAGTCGAGATTTCTAATTTAAACGTAAAAATGTCAAAGTAGTTTTACATATAATTAAGATTTAGTTTCAAAGTAAAGAGTTGCACTCCAAAAGTTGAAATTCTGGTCGAAGTTCTTAATTTCTAGTTTTAAATAAAAATGTAAAGAGATATCCTCATTAAAGCTGAAAATTTTCATTCTATTATTTGAGATTTCTAGTTTACAAGTAGCAGTGTCTCGTTTAAAATTACTTAGACATTTCTACTTGATGTTAACATTTCTAGTTTAAATTGTGAGAATTCTACTTTAAAAGTTCTAGCGTAAACGTCAAGATTTGTAAAAATGTCTAGTTTTTAAAATTAAGATTCACTTTCAAAGTAAAGAATTGCACTCCAAACGTTGAAATCTCTAGTTTTAGGTAAAAATTTTAAAAGAAACATTTCCTCGTTAAAGTTGAAATTTCGATTCTGTTATTTGAGATTTCTGGTTTAAAAGTCGAGATTTCTAGATTACAAGTAGCAGTTTCTCGTTTAAAATTAGATATCTGTACTGGAGGTTAAAATTTCTAGTTTAAAAGGCGAAATTTCTAGTTTAAATGATGAGAATTCAAGTTTAAAAGTAGAGATTTCTAGCGTAAAAGTCGAGATTTCTAATTTAAACATTAAAATGTCTATTTTTATAAATTAAAATTCAGCTTCATTACAGCAGAGTTGCACTCTAAAAGTTTAAATTTTGTATTTAAAAAATGAGCTTTCTGGTTTGTCTTCTAGTTTCAAGTGAACATTTTTGGTTAAAAAAAATCTAAATTATAGTTAAAATTTCTATTCTAGAATTTAAGATTTCTGGTTTAAAAGTCGAGATTTTTGGTGTAAAAATTGATATTTCTTCTTGAAGGTCGAGATTTATAATTAAAAGTTGATATTTCTAATTTACAAATATCAATTTCTCGTTTAAAACGAGACATTTCTACGTAAGGTTAAAATATCTAGTTTAAAAGTAGAGATTTCTCGTAAAAAAAGTATAAAGTATAAAGATAGAGATTTATGACGTAAAAGTCGATATTTCTTATTTAAACGTAAACATTTCTAGTTTTATATATTAAGATCCAGTTTTAAAGTAAAAAATTATTAAAAATTTAAATGTCTAGTTTATAAGTTAAAACGTCTGGTTTAAGTCGAAATTTCTAGTACAAGTTAAAATCACTAGTTAAAAAAAAGACGTGTTTACATTAAAGTAGAGATCTCTGGCGTAAAAATCAAGTTTTCTAATTTGAACATAAGAATTTCTAGTTTTTACAAAATAAGATCCAGTTTCAAAGTAGAGTTGCACTCCAAAAGTTGACATTTGTCTTTTAAAAGTTGAAACTTCTGGTTTAAGTCGAAATGTCTAGTTTCAGTAAAAATGTCTATTTTCAAAATACACATTTCTACCATAACGTGCCGGTTTCTAGTTTAGAATTTGAGATTTCTGATTTAAAACTGAAGATATCTGGTTAGTGGTAAAGATTCCCAATTTAAAAGTTGAGATTTCTATTGAGACGGTGGAATTTGTAGTTTAAAAGTTTAGATTTCTGGTTTAATAATCGAGATTTTTGATTTAAAAAATGATATTTCTTCGTGAAGGTCGCTATTTACAATTTAAAAGTTGATATTTCTAATTTACAAGTACTAATTTCTCGTTTAAAACTAGACATTTCTACGTAAGGTTAAAATATCTAGTTTAAAAGTAGAGCTTTCTAGTAACAAAGGTGAAATAGTATAAAGATAGAGATTTATGGCGTAAAAGTCGATTTCTCTCTAAAAGTTGAAATGTCTAGTTTAAAAGTTTAAGTCGAAATTTCTAGTTTCAAGTTAAAATCGCTAGTTCCAAAAAAAGACATTTTTACATTAAAGTAGAGATCTCTGGCGTAAAAATAAAGTTTACTAATTTGAACATAAAAATTTCTAGTCTTACAAATTAAGATCCAGTTTCAAAGTAGAGTTACACTCCAAAAGGTGACATTTCTAGTTTAAAAGTTGAAACCTTTGGTTTAAGTCCAAATTTCTAGTTTCAGTAAAAATTTCTACTACAAAATACATATTTCTATATTCAAGTTCAAATTTCTAGTTTAGAATTTGAGATTTATGGTTTAAAAATGAAGATTTCTGGTTAATAGTCGAGATTTCCAATTTAAAAGTTGAGATTTCTGTTTAGAAGGTGGAATTTGTAGTTTAAAAGTTTAGATTTCTGGTCAGTGGCGTGTTTAAATATGGTTGCCGCCTGTAGCTCCTTAAAATGTTGCACCAATATTTTATTTGTATTGGAAAAGTCCAGAAATTATTTGCTGTGGTTATGTTAGGTTGCAATTTCCAGTAGGTTTTATTAAAAACCTGAAAAAGTTTTTTTTTTGTCAACCATTTCATTTTGGCGCCCCCTGAAATTTTGCACCACACGCATGGGCCTCTCAGGCTTCTGCTATAATATGCCACTGATTTCTGATTTAAAAGTCGAGATTTATAATGTAAACGTAAAAGTTTCTAGTTTTACGAATTAAGCTCCAGTTTCAAAGTAAAGAGCTGAAGTTACTATTTTCAAAGTTGAGATTTCTGGTTTAAGTCGAGATTTCTAGTTTCAAGTCAAAATTACTAATAAAAAAGAGAAATGTTTACATTTAAGTTGAAATTTATAGTATATAAATAAATTTCTGGTTTAAAAGTCGAGCTTTTCTGTTTAAAAATTGAGATTTCTGCCATAAAAGTCGCGATTTCTAATTTAAACGTAAAAATATCCAGTTTTACAAATTAAGATGCAGTTTCAAAGTAAAGAGTTGCACTCCAAAAGTTGAAATTTCTGGTCGAGTCATTAATTTGGTGCCCCCTAAAATTTCGCGCCATACGCCCTGGCTGCTCAGGCTTCTAAATACGCCCCTGTTATAAGTTACAATGTAATTACTTATTATAGGTAAAGTAAAATGAAAAAAGCTCAGAATGTATTCTAAGTCACTGAGCATAGAGTAGATTTAATCAACGCAATATGATTTACCTACAAAATTGATAGTTTTATAAAAATATTTTAAAATTTTCACTAACTTTTGAATTTACCGCGCTTTAGTATTCCAGTTGGCCACACAAGTACAGGAGTTATTTATAGATATGCAAAGTCATGTGTTGTTGTATATGGTTGATTGCAATGACAAGTCATTTCAGTTTTTGAACAGAAATGGCGACCGCAGCGGTGCAACCAAATGTTAGTGACTATTTATCGAAAAAACAGAAAGAAGGGCCCAAAGATTTGGCGTCGGAATGGACAGAAATAGAGGAATTACATAATAAAAAGTATGTGATAAAGTACCCTTTCGTAAAATCAAAAATATTCGTGTGCAATGTAAACTGTTGCTTTTGCAGATTATGGCACCAGTTAACGCTAAAACTACTCGTATTTGTCAAACACTCCAGTCTACAAAAGGGCGATAGCTTAATCCAGCTGTACAATAACTTTATTTCCACTTTTGAAAACAAGTAAGTCATTGGGAGTCGACATAACCTCACTCCGGAGCATAACACAAAGATTTATGTTTTTTAAGAATTAACCCGTTATCTCTGGTCGAAATACTGGTATTTGTAGTGGAACAATTCACAAACAAAAGGGAAGCCGTAACCTTTCTGGAAAAGACCGAAGCGAAGGTAAAAATCAACTCGGACGCTCTCAACTTGTGCAAGGTAAGGTGCTTATCTTATTCAACATACAAATTTTGTTACAAATAATTTCTAGGTATTGCAAGGACAAATCCTATTAGAAAAGTTGAATGATTTAGAGGCCACCAAAAAAATAATTCAGGAAGTCGAAACCACGCTAGATAATGCTGACGGAGTAACAGCAGTGCATGGGCGATTTTACCTACTAGCCTCGCAGTACTACCGGTAAGCATATGAATACATCCAATTATGTGACTAAAGTGCTTTTTGACAGAACCCAAGGTGATCATGCTCAATACTACCGAACAGCTCTACGTTATCTCGGATGCATTGAACTTGACACTCTTACGGAGGACATCAAACATCAGCATGCATTCTTCCTCGCTCTGGCTGCTCTTCTGGGCGAAGGTGTATATAATTTAGGCGAACTGCTGGCTCATCCCGTCCTTGAATCGTTGAAATCCACTGAAAATGCTTGGCTGGTTGAATTGTTATACGCGTTCAACAGCGGCGATATCACTAAATTTGATAACATGAAGCCAAAATGGGCGACGGTTGCGGATTTGGCTGCACAAGAGCTGTTTTTGCGACAGAAAATTTCTTTGTTGTGTTTGATGGAGGTAAGAACTTGTTTGCAGTATGTGCTGTTTGAAAGCAGTGCCCCACATATGCAGAGTAACAGGAGTAACAAAAACGTGATCATTGCTATTTGTTGTAAAAGCAAAAGAAACGTTTATTTATAGAAAAACTCACTTTCAGAGATCAGTTCATATAGTGTGCTTGCTAAAGGTTTTATTACAAATGATGCTGGAAATGTCTTAAAGCCGTTAATAACTTAAATCTGTTACAGATGACTTTCAAAAGACCCTCGCACAACAGACAGCTGACGTTCACAGAGATTGCTCGGGAAACGAGGTTGCCGCTAAATGAAATCGAGCTTTTGATCATGAAGGCCCTGTCGCAGGGGCTGGTAAAGGGTGCAATTGACCAAGTGTGTTACTGAGAACACTGCTTGATAGGTATTGCTAATTAACTGCTTTTAGGTTGGAGGCACTGTAAATATGACCTGGGTGCAGCCACGAGTCCTGGATCGTTCCCAGATTGCAAACATGGTAAACCGGCTGGACGTATGGTGCAAACACGTCAGTAGCATGGAAAAGTTGCTGGAAGAAAAGGCCTCAGAAATTCTCACCCTTTAAGAACTTTACCGTGTAGTTATTTAATTGAAAGTGTTTGAATACGTTAATAGATGTAACATTCTTTTTAAGTATTAAATTTATTTACAAGTAGTTCTGCTGGCAGTTGTGTTTTAATTGAATTTATCTAGAACGAATGCTGTAGGTATAGACCACAAAGTAGCTAATTTTCGAAAATAAAGTTAATGCAGTGCAAAAGTACACCACGCAAGAGCTGGAGTAGCGTTAATAGCAAGAGGACAAAATGAAATACGTGATGAATGAAAAATTTATAAATGAAAAAATACTTACAGTTAGTATAAAAGACGGAAGGGAAAACGAAGAACACCTACCTGGTGACTAAAAATGATTGTAATTTTTTTTCTTAGGTTGGCACTGTACGTCTGTCAAATTCAATATTCCCGGGTTAGGTTTTGCGTCATTCTGTGTCAAAACCATATATGTTTACTTCTATATTGCTAGTAGGGTTTGGGAACGGGCGAAAACATTACGGCGACGACATAGTCTCGCTCTGAACACTACGCATCTCGTGCGCATGCCTGAGAATTCAAACTCCTTTCGAAGCAAATTTTAAACTTGACCATGAGGTTTGCTTCCCCACCGCGTGGACGATGCTTGCGCACAGCTCACCAAGTGTGTAAAAGCATTGGTTGTCTGTCTCACTTACGCTGTGACCTCCCCACTCATAGGCGATAGCAATATAGTAGTATTAAATATATGGTCAAAACTGACGCAAAACCTAACCTGCTAACCTCGAATTTTCATAGACTTACAGTGCCAACCTAAGAAAAAAAATCACAATCATTTATAGTCACCCGATAGTTGTGATTGCTTATGGACCAAATGAAGACTATAAAAGAGAAAAGGACACATTTTTTGAAGAACTACTAAATAGACCGGACTCTCAGTGGAGTTCCGTATGCAAAAATTGCGGACCGCATTCTGACTTCTGATATGTATTGTAGTGATCCCAGAGTTTGAATTGACAGATGTTGCCAACCAGTATTGTGGTCCCCCTCCCCCTTTCCCCGCTGTTAATATTAGAAAATATTATTGGTTTTAATCATGGAACTTTATCAAAAAATGAGTACTTGTGGGTGCATATATGGGTCATAAATAAAATACAAGTCAGTACAGCTACATAAAACTTTTATTTTGATTCAAAAATTACCAAAACTACAAAAAAATATCCTCTAATATGTAAGAAACAGTTTAATTTTGTCACAAGTTTTGGCAATCATTGTTTACACATTTACACAAAGATATACGGTTTAGTGTTGCTTTTTTGCAAGTACAGCTGATTGCAAATAAAAGTGGGACAAGTCTTGAGACTACTTTTTGCGTTTTTAATAACGTGTGAAACTTTCTCTAACTTATATTTCCGTAGGTGAATACATAAAATATTATTAAAGATAGAAGCATAAGAAAAGGAACATAATTACGAGTATTTAAGATGTTATTGTACTTCATATTACAATATTACATATTAGCTGTCCCAGTTTTATTTGCAATCAGCTGTACATGACATGATCTGGTAAGATGATGGACAGGCTCGGCTAGTGCTACGTGTTTAGGTTTGTTCTTTTCAGTGATACAGTATAAAATGTCACAAAATATTGCCTTTGCCCTCCAAAGAGATCTTTCTCCTAATTTTTGGTTCTTCGCACTGAGTAATTTTGCATGACAGTAACCCATGTTGGAGGCAATTCAGTTTTATTAATTGCGTTTTCTAATACAGTCTTGTAACATAAATACTTATTCGTCCGGTAAAAGTTCAGCAGCCATTGCTTCATCCTTTAGTTGTTTTGCGCACATTTTGATTTTATCTGTATCCAATTGACGAACACGCTCTACCACTTCGGTCAAGTGGATATTTGACATGAATACCATTGACGATTGTGACCTGTCAACAGGATGTGAAAACAATACCTTTCCCCCATACTTTTAAATTAACAGGGCTTTAACAGCTCGGTGTTCCACGACTCCATCTTCCAACCCGGTGAGCGCAGCCATTCTTGTTGCCAAATAAGATAGTTCAAAGGAACAGGTTGAAAATTAATCTTTCAATTCATCTATCAATTTTTCAAAGGAAGCCTGTATTATTCCGGGGGGTATATTTGAAGAAGGACGCCCTCGTTAATTATCTAACACTCTCGTACAGTTTTATCGAACTTAACACTGTAACGTTTCACCCCCTTATTAAGGGCGCCAAAATCTATACCTCGGTTTAGATCTAGTCGGAGAATTACCTTTGGCTCAAATTGAAATAGATAAGTAATAACACAGGAGAATATTATAAACAAACATAATATGTTTAAATACGTAAATTAATAACTCAAAATGATTTGTATTTCAATAAATACATGAATAATAACGAGGGCGGTGTTTGCTTTCCCGGATGTGGCTGCAACCTCAGTCGCATGGGTGTACTACAGGCCTGCTGGTGATGGCTCGCTATAAAGCACGCCGGATCTTCTAACAGCGAGTCCAATTAGGTCGGATGTCTTGCTTACAGGTTAAGCAGGGTTGCCGTTTGTACGATTTGAAATTATGGGATCGCCGAGACAAAATTATCAGATTTAGCTCTAAATTATGTTAACACCTATAGATGGCAACGCAAGCAGTTTTTTCGGCTCATGCGCCATTTAATTGAAATTAACGTCGCGAAATTAAACATAAATTGTGCTTGTATGATAATAGATGTCGCTAAACTAAATCAACACACTAAGGTGTAAGGTAGCGCCATTAGTGATTTTTTTTATGTCTATCCTTGTCGCACAATTTTCTCCAACTGGAGATAAAAACACAATCTAACAAGAATTTTACTTTACAGCAGTGCCATTACACCAAAAAGAAAATCCCCAAAAACTAGTGTCTTTCTTATTGCACTTGGGAAATGTGTATTTGCTATCTTTATCTCAGAATTTTCTCACATTCTCACACGAGGAATGGAATGGCGGTACTTTACACTTAGTGTATTAATCTAGTAACCGTATACTTCCTAGAGTACCTGTAGAATCTTATATACAGGTACTCTAAGAGGTCGTAGAGTCTCTGTGTATATGTTAGTAAACTATATACAGGATCTCTAGGAAGTCGGCGCTGCCCGGGCCCTTTATTGTGAAGCAACCAAAGGTACTAAATAGGTTTCAAAATATGCACACAAAATTTGAGAATGACGATACGAGATGGAGCATTTAAATATTAGAAATTGCAGAAAGCCCATGATGCGATAATAGATAATAAATCATCCATAACAATAAAATTATGTTAAAATTGATAATTATGTTACTTTATAATTTTTTACCAGAATGGCGAAAAAATTATGTTAGAATCTGATAATTATGTGACGATCGGCAACACTGAGGTTAAGCACTTCGGTTCTACTGGAAGCGGTTGTAGCTCTTTTGCAGCAGTGGTAATAACGAGTTATTTACAGAAGATGGCTACTTCAAATATTCTGGATTAAATAGCAAGCTTATAACTTATAACGATTACCTGCATCCGGAGTTAGGTTCGCAAACGGCAAGGCGATTCGTGATTATTCCCGGCTGTTTGCAGGAAAAGCTGGCAGCAGGCGCATCCTGGATTTTCAACACAATGGCAGCCTCGGGATTTCCGCTGTTTAAATGGCGGCCACTGGAACTGGGATGCCTTCGCCTACGGGCTTTTGGACAGCTTCCAGGGCGTTGTCGTCTGGTTTTACAGCTGAGCGCCTTATCTAGTGATCTTCAGGTGGCGACTTCTGGTACGCGGTTGTGTCGGTAGAAATCTCGGAATGCTTTAATATCAACAAAATTAAGTTCGTTGAAATGCGGCCTTCTTGAATGCAATTAAATTTTACGCTCTGGATTCAAGCAAACACGGATCAAAATATTAATGGCGGTTTGGCGGATTATAGGATAATTGACGTGCAGGGGTCGCGGTCTCGACTTTAAATTAACGGCGGTCTGGCGGATTACATTAAAATTAACTTCCAGGTGTCGCGGTCTCGACTAGCAATTAACGGCGGTCTGGCGGATTACAGGACGTTAAATGCACTTATAGGCTGGCAGATACGCTGTCATCTCTCTAAGGGCTTATCATAACTGATTTTATTTCACTAGACAGATACGCTGTCAGGATAAAATAAAATCAGATCGGGATCGGTAGGAAGGTATCTGGAAAGGAATCTCAAGATCTCAGAATGCTGGGATCGGATGGGACAGGTGTTCTCAAGATATTTAGGAACAGGACGGGTATTCTCAAGATATCTTTGGAGCGGATAGGTGTTTTCCTCATATAGGTTCCGTGCGTTCTTATGGGCTCCCGGGCTCCTTACTCCATGGGAAGGGAAAAACACTCCTTCGGTTCTTTTGCGCGGCTCGCGCATCGGCAGCAGGATTCTGTTATCTTCTTTTGTCGCGCCGGCTAGATGTAAAAGCTTGATAACGCGATGAATTAAATTCAAATACTTTTTAATTATCCTCAGAATTTTAATTCAAGAGCAAACGTTACAAGACTTACTTCGTCTTTACGTCTTCTTGCTACACGTCTTATATTGAGAAACTACTCGGGCTTTGGACCATTTACTAATTGTTCTGAGGAATCGCAAAACAAACACACTAGTTCACTGGGTCTTTTTCTTTTTAAGTTCACGACTTCTAGTGACATTTTTTCCACAAAACAACTAACTTAATACGGAAACAACTGTTTTAACAAAGGTAAAATATCGAAAACAACACTTATTTGACTATGTTTGGCCGCGACTGGCCTGAATTTGGCGAACTGCCAACGTCGCAAGCGGTCGTAGCGGGACTAGAGCAGGGGTGAAGGGGCGGGGGGGGAAAAATGACAAAAGACCGTGCGCGCGCGTGGCAACGTGGCTTTGGCGTGGTATAAACACAAAAGGCAATAGAGCAGATATGGACAAACTTTAAAACAAGCATACTAACAGCAGCAGAGGAAACATGCGGAACAACAAGAATAACAAACTCACAAAGCAAAAGAATGCACTGGTGGTCAGAGAACATAAAAGACACAATCAAAAGGAAAAAACAAAGCTGAAAAAATACTTAAGCACTAAAATAATGACGGACTATGAAAAATACAAAAAAGAAAGAAGAAGTTAAAAGATTAGTCAAGAAAGAAAAACAAAAGTCCTGGGCAGATTTTGGCGAAAAAATGAAAAAGGCATATAAAGAGAACCAAATACTATTCTTTGGGGCCATTAGAAATGCGATAAATGATAAAACTAACATGCTCATGAATATAAAAGATGTAGATGAAGAACTACTTACAAACGAAGAAGAAATCATGGGAGAGGTGGAGACTAGGGATGGGCGCGTGACGTGAAAACAGTCGTGTCACGGCGTGAACGTGACTAACATTTGAAAATCGTGACGTGAACGTGAGTGAACATTTCCAAGGCGTGATTCACATTTTACGTTAAATATTTAGTAACGAATCAAAAACTGCAGGGTGGCCCGGGTGCACGTTTTATTTTTAAACCAATTTATTGTGGAGATGAATTTATTATTCTAATAAAAGTAATGTTTTGTTTTGTATACTCGGCTTAACGCTGAAAATGTTAATTACGTTTTATTATTAAACCAAAAATGTATTGTGTAGATGTGTAGATGAACCTATTTTTATAAAAGTAATGTTTTGTTTTGTTTTGTGTATACTCGACTTAACACTGAAAATGTTGATTACGTTTTATTTTTAAACCAATTTATTGTGTACATGTGTAGATGAACTTATTATTCTAATAAAAATAATGTTTTGTTTTGTAAACTCGCCTTAACGCTGAAAATGTTGATCTTTTTACGTAAAGGTACTTTTAAACCTACGAATTAAAAGTGTTGCCTGGCAACATATACCGTCTGTACTCATACCAATAAAAGAAACGTCAATTCCAATGACAACTTTTGGTATTAAAAGTAATGTCTTTGAAGACAGCTGCAAGAAATGTATTTGCTAGAAATCAGTATTTATCCCTTGTAAGTTATTGTAGTCAATTTTCATTTTTTTCTTTTTATGCCAACTATTCTGATTGCAACATATCACGTAAATGATGTCACGTGTAAAACATATTTTTAGTTCTGTTTAGGGTTTTTTCATTGGTTTTAAATTTGAACATTCTGTTCTATCTGAATTTAAATTTTGAAATAAAAGCTACGTGTCACGTTGTGAGTGGCGTGTCACGCAGTGAACGTGAGCGTGCGTGAACGTGAGTGTTTAAAGCAAGCGTGAAATGTGCGTGACGTGAGTGAAAACTCACGCGCCCATCTCTAGTGGAGACAATACTTCAAAGAGCTACTAGAAGGAACAGATATAACATTGGCAGAAGTCAACACAAAAAAATAGTAAAATACAAAACTAGGATAATAAACCAACCCCAAGAAGATGACATAGCAACAGAAAAAATACAAGAAGCTATAAAAAAACTGAAAGTAGGTAAGGCACCAGGATACGACCATATATCTAATACTTACTATATTGCTAGCGGCTATGAGTGGGAAACTCACGAAGGAAGTGAGACAGACAACCAACTCTTCAATGTATAACGGTGAGCGGTGCGCAGGGGCGGCGGCGTCTTCCGCCCAATGGGGAAGTGGTCAAGTTTAAAATTCGCTTCTAAAGGCGGAGTTTAAATTCCCACGCATGCGCACGAGACGCGTTATACTCTAAGTGAGACTATGTCGGTGCCGTAATGTTTTCGGGCGTTCCGAGGTCGTACTAGCAATATATGTGTATTATATATATGGATACGACCAGATAATGCCAGATACAGTCGCGGCCAAAAAAACCGGGACAGTTTCTTTGACCTAATTTTCAAAATGCGAAAAGAAGTGCTGACACTGACAATTCTAATCAATAAATGTCTTCAAAAGTCATTGTTTATTCTGAATAATAACTTTTGATGACATTTATTAATTAGAATTGTCAGAGTCAGCACTTCTTTTCGCATTTTGAAAATTAGGTCAAAAAAACTGTCCTGGTTGTTATGGCCGCGACTGTATGATAAAAGCAGGTAAAGACCAAATTATGGAAACACTAAAAATAATTATGAACACAGGAGAAGCACCGGAAGACTAGCAAGTAGGGATAATAACGCCGATACACAAAGAAGGAGACCGGAACGATTGCAATAACTACAGTGGGATTACCTTACTAAGCACAGTAAGCAAACTCTACGCGAGGGTGCTTGGGAAGAGAAAAGGGAAAAGAAGATTCACAACAGGGCTTTAGAACAAAAAGAGGAGTGACGGATGCAAATTACATATTACAGCAAATAACAGAAAAGGCAATCAAAGAAGACAGGGAGATACATCTATGTTTTATCGACCTAGAGAAAGCATTTGACAAAGTAGAAAGTAAATTATTAGAAGAACGGGGAATAAACGAAAAGTGGATACAAGGCCAGAAAAGAGCTATGAATATAACATGGACATCCACATCCTATTGATTGATTTTAAAGTAGCATTTGATAAGATCAACAGAAACAAAATGATACAAGACTTAAAGAAGATCAATACACCAGAGAAACTAGTGAGATTAGTGGCTATGACCATGGAAAAATCGGTGGCAAGGATACAGACTGGGAAAAGCATCTCAGATAGTTTTGAAGTCAACAGAGGGGTGTGCCAAGGAGATGCCCTGTCAACCCTACTGTTTATCATCTCTTTAGACTGTATAATAAAGCATGCTGAGCCCAGAGGCAGAGGGACAATAAGGAATAAATCAACGCAAATAGTGGCATATGCTGATGATTTAGCAATAATAGCGAGAAACCTAAGGGAACTAGAAAACACGTTTAGAATTATAGAGCGAAAAGCACACGAAAGAGGACTAAATATATACACTGCAATAGAAAGGAGAAATTAATAAAAAACCAAGGATTAAGTATAGGGAAATACACTTTAGAAGAGGTGGAAGAATACAAGTACCGTAAAATCGAGTGACTGCAATGGCGGGTGAGTTTGCAAAAAAAGAGATATTTATATTCGTCATATTTTTTTTGGGTTGGTAGTATTGCTGGACACCTGTGGGTGCAGCTGTGTCTTCCAACACTTTGAATATAAAACCTCAGGAAGGAGTGTCGTCAACTTGTAGCATATGATTGAACTACGACGGAAGTCGCCATTTGTAAAACCCATTGATGACTCATTATTGTGAGTTTCGCGTGGTTACGCCGGTTTCGCTGTAAACAAACTTGTGGTGAAAAATGGTTAGTTGTGCTTGTTGTGTGTGTTCTCAAACACCTACAACTATAAGTAAAGGAATAACATTCCATCAGTAACTAATAATTACATGCAATCAGTACAATGTAAACAATGTACATAACCTAACAAACTTTCACCAGTGGCGTGGTAAGAATGTTTGAAAAAGGGTTTATTCTCTACTTAAACTTAACAGTTTTGCTACCCCTTTGTCTCGCGACGCTACTGGTCAATGTAAGGGGAAACACCTATCCGCCATATTGAAGACCCAACTTGTTCCCTACTTTTATACGAAACGCTCCTTCCTGAGGTTTTATATTCAAAGTTCCAACAGGTTCAGTGCGTACCCAGACGTGGTGTGGAGTCGTTGTGGACGTTTGGCGGCAAGAACTCGGCGAGTAAGTACGGAAATGTTTTTTCGTAAAATTTTATAAGTGAAATGCTAAGGGATCTGGAGAATTATACAAATGTCTTGCACAATCAGGGACTTAGACATAGAGTGCTTATATATTTCAGCATTAGTAAAAAATAAATCAGAATTAATTACCAACGTTTCATGGAGTTTTGCAATTTATTTATAACATGACGTACTTTCTGTTTTTTTGTGGGGTGACTGAATATTCAGTTTTATAGGTTTTTATTATAGTAAATCAATATTTTTGTTTTTTTGCTTTTTATTGTAGAAAAATGCCTAGAAAGTACAAAAAAAAATTGGAGCGCGATATTACCAGAACTAGACTGAGGAAGATGTGATGATTGATGACTGCGCTCCGGACAATTCGTCAAGGGATGACCTTCCGGGATGCATCTACTTAAAATTACAAAACTCCATTAGCATTATTATATTATAAAAGAAGTGGAAAACATCCTGGTGCACCAGGTGGTCAAACAGTATTGACAGAGGTTGAGGAACAACACTTTGTGGATGTTTTGATAGCAACTGCAGAGTTTGGGGCACCACTCATAATTTTCGACCTTAAAATGATAATAAAATCTTACTTAAATGGGGAAGGGAAAACTATACAGAAATTCAAAATATGTGTTAAGTTTGTTTTATACCAGAATGTTAATTTATGTTTGTATTTATATAAAATAAAGTTTATTTGCTAAAACACGTGATGTTTTTCTGAGAAAAATGGCAGAAATTCTTCAAAACTCTTTAAAAACATTTTTACAGGCGCAAAGTCACCCTGGGAAGGGTTTAAAATGCAGAAATCGTCAAAATTTACGCGTTTGCAAAGTCACACTATCGTCGGGTGATTTAAAAAATATATTTGCGATTAATTTTGTAAGACATTGATGCCGTGTATGCATTCCATATAGGCAAAAATATAACATACTTGAAGCTCACAAACATTGGTGCAAAAATAAAAAAAATATTGACAAAAATAGGCCAAAAACGTGCAAAGTCACCCGATTTTACGGTACCTAGGAATACTACTACACAGAAGGAATGAAAGAACGGACATTAAACAAAGAATCCATCTAGGAAATAAAACATATTTCGCAAATAAACAAACCTTGAGGGATAAAATACTGAGCAAACATACTAGGATAAGGATATATACAACAACTATAAGACCCATTGTATCATATGCAGCTGAAACAATAAACAGTTAAACAATTATCAGGACTATTATGGGACCCAAGCAAATAAACAGAGAAGAAACAAGACCGTTGTATAACAATGAGATTGACAAAATACTAAAGAAGGAAAATACAGTTAGAAGAATTAAAGCACAAAGAATTGCATGGTATCGACATGTTATGCGAAGAGGAGAGGAAAACCCAGGCAGAGCACTATTAGGATGGACACCAGCACAAACAAGTCCAAGAGGCAGGCAAAAAACAAAATGGAAAAAACAAGTGGAAAATGATTTAAAGATAATGGAGATAAGGAACTAGCAGAAGTTAAGTAGTGACAGGAAAAAGTAGAGTGAAATAGTGAAAATGACAAAGACACACACAAAGTTATAATTTATAAGTGAGGAAGTGATATGTGGACTAATCCACCACAATAATAGGATTTAGGAGTGTTAAACAGCTACCAATTTCTACGGAAATGTATAGTTTTTTGTATATATGTTGTATGGATACAAGGAGTAAAAGCCTTGTACAAACAAATCAAAAACTATGTAAGAGTCAGGCCAGAGAAATCGCAGATGTTCAAAGAATGCCAAAAGAATAATTAAACAATATAATGTAGGCCAGGACGTAAAAATATCAGAAATACTGTATGCGGATGATATAGTTCTAATAGCAAGAGATGAGAAAACTTTGAAGGAAAACCTGAACATATTACAAAGGAATGGTCCTTGAACTTCCTAGACTTGTATTGTATTGTAATTGATATTTTAATAACTTTAAAATTAGGGCGAATTTGTAAATCAATGCATACACACAGTTCTTAGGTTTACTTATTTTTACTGTGTTCGAACTTTGCCTGTCAGTAAATTACTAGGCTGGTTAAAATATGAAATGTACTTATTTACTGCACAAAATAAATGGTTGTATGCCCCTCTTTATACTTTATTTAACTGCAATTATTTAAAAATGCTAGCTCTCGGTAAAAGACAAGCTCCCTCTCAGGTAGGTTCCGAAGTCGACTGTAATTTAATTTGATCTGAATTTCAAGCCAGTAGTTCAAATACGCGTTAGTTCAATGTCCACAATCTCTCAAATTACAAAATGGTCTCGCGCAAACAGCGGTCCTTTGAAAGTTTAAATACTTGTGAAAATATGAGAATTCGCAAGGTAAATATTCAAATTATTCGCGCTTGGCGACAAATAACAACTTTTTGTTTTAGCAGTGACGTATTTCGTGGCGTAGGACAGACGCCGTCTAATTGCAATTGTTTCTGGTCGCTTCCTGTGGCAGCTCCAAACTTTCGCTAAACCATGGATTTTGATGACGCCTTGCTAATTACTGGAAATACGGCTTAGCTGAAGCCTTGGAAATGATCTAACCTTCTTCAGCAAGGTTTGATTTCGTATGCAACTCGTTTTCCGGACGCTGACACTTATTTTTAGGCCAAATGTGTACCTTAGAAAATCTGGTCGAACTGCACCGATGCCGCACTGGAGATGACGCCATTGGATTTTCTCAGCTATTACTGTTCCTCTTGCTGCCAGATCTGGTGGAGACGTTCTTGCAGACTCGTGCTATGCCCTGGACTGCTAATACCTTGGCTCCGAAGCTAATTGTGACCGTAGAAGAAAATTAAAATTTTTGGTGATCGGCCCCGATGTTCTCGTAAATGAGATTGTCGAATTGTTATAATTTTTGTTGGGGAACTCCCACATTTACACTGGCACTTAGGCAATAAAATGGTATACTTTTTGTAAATGGTAAAACACGTTTATTATAAAAAATCTTTATTAAAGGTGTAGCACAAATTTTAACAAACTCCCAAATAATTTTATTCAATTGTTCTCTCCGTTATTAAACAATATCGCATCTGGTTGCTAAGTTACAATATTAACGGAAATTAGGTTTGATAAATTAAAGGACAAAACGGAAATAAATTTGACTACATAAATTCAAATTAACATTTTTCTTACAATCTAAGTTATTGTCTTTTTCTTATATCTAAAATTGTTTCATTGCGCCACACACACAAACGTTTTATTATTTTAGTTTTAGCCACTGCTCTGCTATTTCACTATTTGTAAATTTAAATGCACTGATTTATTAAAGTTTACCACTTCTCATTTGCTTCCTTCCTGTCTTGTTGCCTGCTTCTCAAATTGCTCTTTTGCAATGTCCTGTTATTTGATCTTTGCTTTTTTTACCTTTTAGATTCCTCACAATTTTCACTTCACAATTTTGCTTGGCTTTATTGAAAACTACGCTTCTTTTACATGCACATAGCAAACCTTTTTGTGTCTATTACTTTCTTTCGGTTCGGCTTTACATTATGCACAAACCTATTACTTTTATTTATTTAAAAGTCAATTTTGACTCCTGTGAAAATAAGCTTTGTCTTTGCGTTCCTTACTCAACTACTTTACTATTTCTCGCATATCATTGTCAATGCATTTAATATTTTAATTTTAGTTTAACATTGCAGTTACATAAAACACCCCAACTGTGTGCTTATTTAATCGGTTAATTATGTTGCACTGCTAGCAGAGCCAAATCGTGGGCTTAATACCATTACAACATATAGCAATTGTATGGATTCAATCAGCATGAAGATTAAAAAAAACAATGATGGTAAGCAGCGTTGAGAAGATAAAAAAAACAATGATGGTAAGCAGCGTTGAGAAGACATCAGATAACAATAGGAGTGACAAAACTGGAACAGGTCAAAAGCTTCAAATATCTAGGTTCGGTAATATCCCAAGACTGGAGATTAGATGAGGAAATTAAGGAAAAAACAGGGGCGGCGGGAAGACTATTTAATGCAATTAAAAACCAATTCCTATCAACAACAAAAAAATCCCAAAAGAAACAAAAATAAAAATATTTAAAGAGTAGCCACACTAATTCTGATTTATGGCTCGAAGATATGGTCACTTACACAAAAACTAAAAATCAGAATCCAAACAATCGAAATTAAATATATTAGAAAAACAAGAAAAGACAAAATAAGGAACACGACATTTAGAGTAGTAACCTACCCACAAAAACGTCTTACACCTGAAAAGGTAGGAAGACGACAGGATCAAATAAGTAAGTACGTAAGTTAATGCAGTGATATTTATTTAATAACAACAATGATAAACAGTAATATTACAAAAAAAAATGTATGAATATAGAATATACAATATACAAAATCGTATTATCACAGCTGTATCAAAGTCTTGAGCAAAACAAACAGAAGGAAACAAGTGGCTCTGAAGTAAACGAGGCCTGCTGCTCCTGGTTTACTACCACCTGGGTTTGCTGGGTCATTATCTCTGTTAAAGTCTCTTCCGTATATAGCAAAGGTCATCAGACGGTTTTGAGGCTTTGTTAGGGTGTAAGTCCTTCCAACAGTCGCTTTACCCAGGTTCTGTGTCCACTCTATGGCATCAACAGGCAGAGGCCTCATGCTGCTGAGTAGTGAATTTGGGAACTGAACCCTGTTATCGTCCACCTTGAAATCTGCTTTAATTACTATCTTTGTGAACGTTGCTGGCCATGACACTGTATCGTAATTTGCAAACCTGCAATTTGTATTAATTAATTATTATAAAATTCAAAAAGCATAATTTTGATCTCTTATACTGGGTGATTATAAATGCTTTTTAATTAAGTTCCCTGTGAAATATTTGTTGTATGAATAATATGTTGGTGGCACTGTAAGTCTATGTCAAATTCAAGGTTAGCAGGTTAGGTTTTCCCTCAGCTTTGACACAGACTGACAGAAAACCTAACCTGCTAACCTCGAATTTGACATATATTTACAGTGCCACCAACATATTATTCATACAACAAATATTTCAAAGGGAACTTGATGGAAAAGCATTTATAATCACCCGGTATTATAACTGTTGATTAAACATATTGAATATAAATATGACCTATTTCGCCTAAGCTTCCTCAAGCTTCATGCTAAGTACAGTAAATCAAAACAAAACCCCAATGTATAGTAAAACAAATTACCTCTGACTACACAAATCGAGCGTTTCACCAGTACAAGCAACGACGCCGCAAATTTCCACTCCTCCGTTGTAAACGCCTGAAAACGACCTGACGCCCGAGTAGGCAACCATGTGGTATTGGTAGTGGTTTTTGTTATCGTCGAGGATTTTATCGTCCCATTCCATTGAAATGTCGAAGTTGCAACAAATCCTGTCACCACCATTGCCACTGCACACAGTGTCTGCTACTTGGGCTTGCTTGGGTGTAACCAATTTTGACGTATATGCTACAACGTAAAAAGTTGTTTAAGTGACAAAACCGAATGCTCACTTACGTTTTAAATCGTCTCTTTTTAAATAGAAATTGTCCAGACTCTTAGCTAACGTATCAGTGGTGTTAACATCATGGAGGATCTGACCGCCATTGGTATTTTGTTGTGGAATGGTTGCAACGTACGCTCTTGATTCAACATTTCCTAAGATATCATACACGATGGGCCCCGATTTACCTTAAAAATGTAACAAATTTAATGATATAATACAACTAACGTATCCACTTCATTACCTTGAAATATGCCAGTCCCACCGCTACCGACTTTTGGATCATTTGCGCCTGCTGCTAGGAAGACTGCATCGACCCCGTATGCCCACTGCTGCTGCGCTTGCAAAGCTACAAACACTTAAGTGACGTTTGCTTTTACACGTGGCAAAAACGTACCAGTTAAAAAGGGCAGTTCAGAAAACCACATGGTAGGATAAATTATGTGAGTGAGTTGGTGCTGCCTGATCAACTCCAAGGTTGGTTTTCGGAAAAGGATGTCAAAGCATGTGAACAGGCCAAATTTTACACCGAAATCGGTTTCAAATAGGGAGACGTCTGGAGTGGCTGTTTGATTCAGAAGATATTCACCAAACAGGTTGTATTTGCGGTACCTAAAAGTGGAAATCGATTAATGCCGCCGCAAGCTATTAAGAAAATAGCTACCTGGCAACAACAGCCCCTTTTCTGTTAAACACCACATTTGTGTTGTAGAAGTCCCACCCATCTGGGGAACATTTAGTTTGCTTGCAAGAAGCTCTTTCTACCAAGTTAACAACAATGTAAGTGTCGAAACTAATGGCAGCACATGCCAGTTGGCCCAGATACGATGTAGACCCGATTCCTGTGCATAATGAAGGCCCGTCAAACTCGTCTGGTATTTCCACAGTATATGGCAAAAGGTCATCTCTCGATTGCACTGGAGCATTTGCTGATAATGTAGCTTCGGGGTATACTATTACGTCGATTTTCTGAAAATAAAGCGAATAATGGATTAAAAGTGAGTTTTAGTTCATTATGCAGCGTTGATGAAATGAATGTAGTTTAATGGTAAAGCCTCGGGCTTGCTGAGCAGACAGACAGAGACAGATTTGCACTAATACCATACAGTAATAAAAATCGAATAGTGCGGAGTGATAAGTAGAATTGCAACAATGCCGTAAGGGCCCGCGGGAGATTCATTCGCACCCAAACAAGTAAAAGGCGTGGGTCGTAAGCACTTCTAATACGAGCGCATTTTAAGAAGAGACAGCTTCGCGCAAATTATTTATTTGTGCGCGAAATTCCATTACATTTCGCGCTAGTGGCATTTGACTTTGCAACTTTAGCAACCTATTTAAGGCGTTTTCATACATGTGGTATACAACCTTTTTATTGTGTATTTGTTTATATGTATTTTCTTGTGTTTGTTTTTCTTACAGATGATATGTTGTTTATGTTAACTGTTGGGTTTTTATTGCTGGTAGTGTTTGCATGTGTAAATTTAGCATTCCAGGTGACAACGGGCCAACCCAAAACAATATTAGCTTACCCTAAGCCACACTGACGATGTTAATCGAGTCTTATACCTCTTCGACTGAATAAGCTAGCGACCCAGGGCAATATAAAATAATAGTACAATAGAGGATACGGCTAAGTAAAAAGCCGCATTACAAGTTTGGTTATAAAATTTTGAAGTTAAGTAATCAAACGATTTAAAATTAATAGTCCTTCTACTATTATGTTTAACTAAATATCTACCAACATTCCTTCTAGTTCGGTATTGGTGTTTTACGTAGTCTTTAGTTTTTCCTTTTTGTGAATTTAAGAGCAGATAAAGAAAATATATAAGCAGTTTATGTTAATGATTTTTGTATTATATAAAAGTTTAGTTGAGTATAATCTGTCTTTCTTTAACATAACTTTTAATATTGTATTTTGTATGAGCAGTAGTGGTTGCAAGTTACTCTTATTTGTACCACCCCATTTAAGTAACCCATATCTAACTGTGGATTTCACTAAGGATTTGTAAACTATGGTTAGTGATTTGGGATTTAAAAATTATCTTAGTAACATTTATAAATTAGACTGCGGATTTTGTGTGTGATCTGCCTATTTTAGATACTCATCAATAACACGACCTAATTATTTTGTTTGTGATGCAGCTTTAATTTAATTTTTTTCACTATCTTTAATCTCAGACCGCCCCATCGAGTTTGTTACCGTTAAAAAGCAACCTTACGTCACAATCGGAAAATCTACCAAAAATTCGCGGCCCTAACTCCGTTACGATGCACGCTAACAAAAGGTTGCTCCGGCCTGAGAACGCTCAGTGAGAGGGCGGGTTCTTGACGACCTTTGAATTAGGACTGCGCTCCGGTAAGCGAGGTAAAAGATGATAAATAATTGCCAGCGTCACCACTTTCGGACTAAATCGGGAAAACAAAATCAGCAACACAGGTGAACGCACTCTGAAATTGGAAGTAAGCGATTCACCTTCCTACTTCTAACTTAGCACAACTTCGGTCTGCGACTGCAACAGCTGATTTGAACCTACCTTTTTAGTTGCACTTGCTTACAATCGTCTAAATTCCTATACATCGAAACAAAACACAAATATGATTGCAAACACCAATGAAAAACGTAAGTAATTAACAATGAACTCTATTGAAGTAGTAAAACATGAAAAGGTGGCAATGAACGTTACAATAATTACTTATTGCGGCTGAAAAGGTTGGTTAGATTAAAGACGCAATGTTTAAACTAAACACAAGTAACGAAAATGACAACAATTAACAAGACTAAATCCAAAACAGTGATAACTTTAAATTTGGCACAAAGCAACTACATTACATGAACAAAATTAGCGACAATTACTCAAATAATTGCAAAACAACGTTTACTTGAACTTAAAACGCAACACAACATGTAGACAATAAAATTTGACGGTATTGTTCAACATATCACGATTTAAATCAAACAATGGCACAATTTGCCAAAGACAACACTTTAAAATCACTTCACTGTAAGGCTATACAGGTACTTTATGTAAGGCTATCGGCGTCACACGTGCTATGAACTAACAAATACCTGATAGGAAGTCAGACGTTCTGGTTACGTTATTCCCATCAAGCTGCAGGTCGCATCCCAAGCCATCGCCACGAAATGCAAACAGGAACTACTGGGAAACAACATGAAAGGGACGGTATAATGTGAGCAGGATCGTATCCCCAAGATAAGGGAAACTTGAAGGAAACCCGGGCAAACAAGCAAATTACGGTACGGTATCGGGACTCCGTTCCACCGGCAGGTTTAGCACACAGTTAAGAATTCCAAATAAGATCCGCTGGGACAGCGTGACAGAAGATGCTTAGCTTCTCGATACGGGAAAAACTTGGCTAAACGTTCACCACTAACTACTATGCACAGAACTCGACGACAGCGAGAAGGTAGTTTCACAAATTTCGACATTACGCGGCGCACGGCTAATCGAAGCCGGTGCCGCGGACACCAACGGCCAACACCCCTGAACGATCAGTTGAGTGATGCTTCGGCCAACGATGCGGGAACTAAATAACAAGGCGCACATACGACTTAAACTCGTTCCTTATTCCACTCATAGCATAGGGTTGCCACCGAACGAAATTTCGAAACAATTTCGCTTACAAAGGGGATTCACAGGTAAGTCATGCAATCGCCTTACTGGAACCAGGAACTCATTAAAAACGCGATAAGAGCAGGATGGCGTCACCCAGACGGCGCCGGCGTGGTTAATTTGCAAAGCTTAATTTAGAATTAAACATCGACAATCGCATTTACGCTGCGAAACGCTAGATTCGAAATGAAAAGAAGGAAGTAAGTATCGGATAGACTAAAATTTTGAGCCCTCGCCGAATTTTTAATTTAAGCGTGGCCGAACTGAGAAAAGGATTACAATCAAAGCTAAAAATGGACGAAAAGACGGGAAAGAGCGAAAATACAGCAAATTGTCCTCACGAGTTTCTTGAATTGCTGTAATTCCTATTTTATACCGTGCTAATTCCTTTGCAAAACTTTCATTTTGTCAGGTGTTAACATCGTTTTCACATTCCAAGTGATTATTCTTATTATGTCTTCTTTTACTTTTCTTGTTTTTGCATAATCTTTTAAAATCGTCACATTGTACATTCATCGTCAACTCCTTTTTTGTTGCAGTTGTTATTGGTCTTCCGTCCTGTTTATCTTTTGTTAGTAGTTTTTTGGAACGTTAGATTTTATCTCACTTTTATATTGCAATTTCTCGGCTTATAGGTTCCATTTATGTTTGGTTATTTATTGTTAATTTTTGATATCCAATCTTGACTGTACCTGGTGTTTACCTCTTCTTTCGCAGTTTCTTTTATCTTATTTTGAATTTGCATTTCATTTGATGTTAAGTCGTTATCAATAACTATATTTTTTCATCGGCAGTGAAGAACGTTGAAATCGTCATGAAATACGAGAAATCGGCAGTGAAGTAATCCATTGTTTTACGGATTTTTGCAGGTGGCAGGGCGACAGATAAACGTTAATCAACGGCAACATAACTTACAAAAGTTGGTTAAAATATATTTTCACGATTTCTCGATTTAAAAAAAACATAATGTGCCCCTTGGCACTAAAGTTATTTTTATTCCTCATGTGGATTATTTATAACGAACTCCACATTCGTGATAAAAAGTTAAACTTCAGTGCCTTGGTATACAAATTCCTATTTCCTTTCAGTTTTTTCTTATTAGCCATGAGCTCCATTTTTTATTCCAGAACTGGCGATAATTGCCTTTTTCCCTTTTTTTCCCCAAATTTATATGATTTAATTATAGTAATCTGTACTCCTAACTCTTTTCCTAATAAATTTTCTACTTTCTCTTTTATGTTTCCTTTTTCTCTTATGTCTAATCATTTTATTATTATATGGTTCTTCTTTTTCGTTTCTCTCAATTTTCCATCATATTCTCCAGCTTTGCAATTCTACTTGTCTTTTGCTGTTTTTCCTGGTTCCATTCTTTTTCCTTTCTCTTCATCTCTTCCTGAAGTTTTTATTTTCCTTGAATCCCTGTTTCATTTCTCTTCTCATTTCTTCAAGTGTTTCTAGTACCTTTGCCAATCCCATTTCTTCCTCTGGTTATTGCGCCATTCTTTCTATTCCTTTAGCTTTTATTGACGATCTTGCTGTTTTTTTACTTTTCTGAAGTCACAGTCTTTCTCTTTTTTGCGTTGATTGTTTCTCTGGTTCTCGTTTCGCTAATGGATCTTGTTCTGTAGCGGGTATTTTCTTTAATTGTATTCATCTCCTCGCTTGTTTTCGTCGTTGATCGCTTTCTTTGGTTCTTCCTACTTTTGGCACTTTTCGCTACACTGCTAACGTCGCAATTTTCTTGATTTTCTGTAGTCACTCTTGACCTTCAAGATTCCTAACCTCAACACACTTTTATTAACTTTGTTTTGGTTTCATTTCAGTTTGTTTCCCTTGATTTTAACTTCCCTTTCTTCTCTATGGTGTTCTTATTGGTACCTACACTATTATTTTTCAGTTTTATAGCATTCTAAAATGAAGCTGTATTAAATCACACAATTTAATTACTCTACATTGTTCCCACTCAGACTCCGAATATCCCGCTAGTGGACAGAAACATGAGCAAGACTGTGAGGGCGCTTCACTGATGTGATTTCTCCATGAGAAAGAGAAAATTGAGAACCACTGGTCTAGATCATGTAAGTGGATAACCACCAGTCATCATGTTGTGCATCGCTGATGACCCAATCTAGGACAAAATTCAACAGAAGAGAAAACAGGGGACATCATTGTCTGACTGATTTTAAAAGTGGGGTGTAGTCATTACTGTTCCCATTGTGTAGTACTCTGCAATTGGTATCGTCGTACAGAGCTCGTATTAAATTTATTATCTCTAGGGGAACACCTGTTAGCTTCAATATTTGCCAAAATGCTTGTTACTTGACAGAGTCGAAGGCACATTTGATATCTATAAACCCAATGTTGGTATGATCTGTACAGGCTCTTTTCGGTCTAAAGCTGGCTTGTTCATGTCTCATACTAGGCTCTTACCTCTTCCGTTAAGCTGTTATTTATTATTTGTTTAATGATTTTGTCTGTCATATCAAGTAGCGTCACGGCGGAACTTAGTTGATTTATCCCTGGTCTTTCACCATGCACGGTTTTCTGATGCAATGATTCTTGCATATTAAATTTAGATATAATGCGAAAGATTCAACAATGGGGTAGGTACTCTAACTAAGAATGCTTGTTATACCATTTTGAATTAAATTGCACGAAATGTCAATCCCACTTTCTCCAAAACCATGCACAAACATTTTTTTCAAATAAATTACTCAGAATGTAGCGCTCTGTTTTGGTAACTTGACTATAATCACCTGCTTCTATTCACGAAATATAGGTTGTAAGACTGTTGCTGTTTGCTGGGATTCCAGTTTAGGACGTTCAGCAGGTATTTTATTTGAACCTGTTGCTCTTCGGTGGCATAGTATCAATGCAAATTCATCTTTTCTTAACCCAAGATTACAATTCCCAATTACAAATTTAATTTCTCGAAAAATTCTTCAGTATAAATAAATAAACTAGTACCTACTAATAGTTATTAAAACCTTTCAACTTATTTTATAGATATTTTGGAATACAATACCATTTTTGAAGTCTCAAGTTCAACTCATTAAAAATATCAAACATATTGGTAAAATAATCCAGTAACGTAATCCTCCATCTTGCATACATTTTTTGCTAAAATCTATCTTTTTTCAACATGACTCAGAGCAGGCTGTGACTTCTAATATTTTTTACAGTGTACTAACATAACCTTAAAAATGTCACTAATGTCACTTTTTTGACAGCTGTTTGAATACTGCAATAGTTATTATAAGGTTTTGTAAAATATAACTTCAAAATACAAAAAAGCCAACAAAAGAAACCCAACAAGCGATTCATTGTTGCTTTCGTATGTTTAATGAAAAAACATTTTTGAAAATAAGGAAAATTGAGTTACCTTACTAACTTCATTTGTAACCAACATGAAAACTTGGTTTGTAACTAAATTTCTATCTACATTCCTACAAAAATGTGTAGTCATGGCCTGATCTGAGTTATGTTGAAAAAAGATAGTGTGTGTGTCTCTTGTTGCAGATTGCTGCTTTGCTATAGTCTATGTTTTTTTCAACATGACTCAGAGCAAACCACTAGCTTACATTGTAACGCTAGCTCCTGCATCAAATTTTAATTACACACAAAATGTATTACATTTGATACATCGCCTACTCGAACGTTGCATCTATTCGGCGCTCAATTTTCCGATAACGCAAAGTTGCGCTGAATGATCGACCGCGTCGCCTCCCATTCAACGATACCTAAAACGGTTGTTTTGATAACCCGGCCCGAGGAATATATAAGAAGACTCCGCAACCGTTTGAACTCTCTTGAGTCCACCGATTCCGACCAGCAAATACTCTAGCCTGGAAAAGCTTTCTGCTCTAGGCCCTCTTAGGCTTAGAACCTGAACCCGTCCGTCAGACTTGAGATTCATTCTCCTGAACTATCCTCCTCCTCTCATGTCCGGATCCTCCAACTGGCAGCTGAACTGTCTAACAAAGCACACCTCCAACCCTTACCAGACCAGGCTTTATGAGAAGTGGCAGCCCTAAAGCTAAACTTTCCATACATAGTTAATCCTGTAAAGTGAAGCCGCTAGAATTCAATCTTGTCTTGGCAGCTGCACTATCTTGCAAAGTAGAATCCTTCACGCTAAAACCCTAACCTGGCAAATGAACTGTCTTGCAAGGTTAACCGCTTAAAGTGATTCGCTACCGCTCCCTCCCTAAGCGCATATACCGGCGCTCCGAGCCACTTCACCGAGGAATCATATTACAAGTACCGCATGAAGGCGGTTTAACCTCTATAGCTGCACGTAATAAAGTTACGTGGAGGGTCCGTTTTGGAATTTTAAAGTCGACTTCCTGTTGTCCGAAGACCGAGCCCGCCTTCCACGAATTCACCTCAGGCGAGCTGTGAAATCTATTTTCCCGGCTAAGAGCGAGCAAATTCGATCTAGAGAATTTCGCAGCATCGTCGATCCAGAATCAACGTCTGACCAATGTACGGCACCAGCACCCTCCGCACTAGTATCTACGCGACACCACCAACCCCAATTAACCCTTAAACTTGCTAAATTCCACGAATAATTGAACAATAAACTGTAAACAAACGACTAAACTAGAAGATTAAGCTCTGGGGAGCATCCGTCCTACAGGACCAAAACATATACTTGGCACGACACCGGATGCTACCGCCGTACGTGATTACCTGCTGAATAAGCACCTTCCGAGCTCGCCTGCTAAATGGGTTGCAGTTTACCAGGAAATCAAGAAACACAGTTCCAGAAGAATATGTTAATTTTAATCATGTACAATTCAAGTTTTACTTCTGCTTATTTTGTAATTATAGTTAACAACATTATATTGATGGTAATTATATGGTGTTTTACTTACCCTATATATTTGAGTTGAGTGAACGTATTTCTCCGATTTGAGCTAACCGAAGTATAAATTTATAACGCCCTTAGTGAGGGGGCAAAACGTTAGAACATTTTCGTAAGAGTGTCTATAAAAACTTACTTATAAACCAGGTTTTGATATTGGTTACAAATGAAGTTAGCAAGGAAACATAGAACTAAAATTTCCGCTTATTTTCAAAAATGTGTCGTTAAACTTATGAAAGCAATAATGAATTACTTGATTATATCATCCAATGAGAACAGACATGTAACAGTTGAGTGTAATAATCAGTAATAATACAGCAAGACGGCTGAATTATCAAAAATACTTTTGCTGTCTCACGAAACGGGTTGCTTAGAAATAACGCGAGCAGAAGGCGAGTGATGTTTCTACAAAGCAACCCATTGAGTTTGTAAGCAAAAGTATTTGATAATTCTTAAAGTCGTCGTGAAAGTGAGGATTCGACTAGATTATACCATTCATAATTCACAAAATCCCTATTCAGGCCACGTATTAATAAGTGAAAACACCGTGGTGTTATCGTTTTGGTGTTTTTAATTTTGAGCTGTCAGCTGTCAATGTCTTGCCATTTTCCAATAAGTTTTTTAGGATACGCATTAAATACAGACACCAAAACGATAACACCACGGTGTTTTCACTTATTAATACGTGGCCTGAATAGGGATTTTATGAATTATGAATGGTATAATCTAGTCGAATCCTCACTCGACGACTTTAAGAATTATCAAATACTTTTGCTTACAAACTCAATGGGTTGCTTTGTAGAAACATCACTCGCCTTCTGCTCGCGTTGTTTCTAAGCAACCCGTTTCGTGAGACAGCAAAAGTATTTTTGATAATTCAGCCGTCTTGCTGTATTATTACTGATTATTACACTCAACTGTTATATGTCTGATATCATCCAATGAGAACCATGCATTTTTTGAAAAATCTACCAATCCCGAACTGGGGCTGCTTGTCTACTAAGATTTTTAGCTCCTTCAAATTTTAGAGCTTAGTTTTTACTTTTTTTTTATGCGTTATTTAAATATTTGCCCGTGGCTTGTTCTTTTCCTTTTAATGGAGTCGTCGAGTTTTCGCAAATTATCACAGTGGTACAGTGGGTAAAGTGCTAGGCTTACAACACGTAAGTCTTGGGGGTGAATTCATGGGCAGGCAGAATTTTTTTGCAATCCATTGGGTCAGTGCTGGGCTATTGGGATATAATTAACGCTATTCTCCCCAGACACCTTTTTTTAAGTTCTTCTATTTTCTACTTGCCCCTGCTCTTTCCTTTTTCCATTTCTCTTTTGTTTACAGCAAATCTTGGCGCAGTGGCGTTGTCTCCTCTATTTACTTATATTTCCCTTATATCTTCTTCAGGTCTTTGTTTAAATTGTCTATTAAGATTTTTACCTTCTTCATATTTTAGAGCTTAGTTTTTACTTTTGTTGGACCATTCTCCCCTTGCCCGTTATCACCGTTCAGATACTAATGGTCTTTGCTGTTCTTTTAGTTTAGATTAATCTTTCAGAACTTCCATTTTGTTCTTATTATTTCCATGCTTTATTTAAATATTTCCCGTGACTAGTTTTTTCATTTTAATGGAGTTGTCGAGTTTTTGCAAATTACCCTCCCAGTTTGAGTTTAATTTATCTTGTTGAGCTTAGCCGGGTGGCACAGTGGTTAAAGTACCAGGCTTGCTACCAGTAAGTCCTCGGCTTGAAGCAATTGGCAGGCAGATTTTTTGCAATCCCTTGGATCAGTACTGGACGGTTGGGATATAATTAACGCTGCTCTCCCCGCAGACCTTTTCTTAAGTTCTATTTTTCACCTTGTCCCTCTTTTTTTCCATTCATCTTTCGCGCGCACACACACAAAGACAAACTCATTGAAGCCGTAATGTAGAGTAACTTTGAAAAGAAATTATACTGTATAAAGAAGTATAATATTGAACTTCACCAAGTTATCTCATCCTTAAAAAAACAATTGCAATATCATAGAAGCACAGGATCACTAAAAATTATCACGTTGATTTATAGAACATCCTGTACAATAGAAATTCAGGTGATTGTCATTTGAAGCTTAAGTTTAATCCAGTACACTATTTGAGTATTATACGTTTTATTATTAATAAAACACAATGAAATTTTTTTTGTAAACTAATAAAATGATTTGTTCAGTTTTGCAGTTGTTACGAAAGAAGTCTATTTAAGCGGCTTTAAAAATTGTGAAACAATTGGGCGATAAGAAAATAGCAACTTTGCTATTACTTTGTTAAAGACCATTATGCAGCTGAGCATTCTTGCCAACATACAAGAGTCATTTTGGAAATTTTAAAATATAAAGCGACTAAGCAATTACAATTCTGTTATTATTTACTCGGATTTTTCGTAAGTTACAAGCTTTACATCCTTATCTGTGGAATAATATTTAAATAAGCTTATATTAGCTGCACTATTTCAAAAAATTATACGATTAAACTGTCCTTGTCAACATGTGTTGCAATACACTCCTAAATAATGTTTTGATTTGTGGAATTCCCCTCATACGACTCGTGTGAAATACTTCCGATAATTCATTCGTAATCAAAGTTGCATATACAGGGTGAGTCAATATTCACTCCCCATCTTTCGTATATATGTTCTACAATTAAAAATAAGACAGAAATTAAGAATACAAAAATTCCCAAGGCGAAGCCGTTTTTCAGCTAAAATTAAAATAAATATATTTTTTTAAAGTTTCGTTTAATCTCAATGAATTCAAATACAAAAGATACTCCTTTACAACAACGTGCAACAATGTTTCTTCAACACGTGCGAGAAATTTTGAACCACTGTTTTTCTAATAAATGGATTGGGCGGGGTGGACCAATAGCGTGGCCACCCCGGTTTCCCGACTTAACTCCCATATTCTTTTGGCTGTGGGGTACATAAAAGAGAATGTTTATTTTACTGTGCCTGCCGGAGTGGATGAATTTATTGCCCCAATAGCAGAAATAAATGATGATAATTTAATTTCTGTTGCCAGGAACTCTAGTTATAGGTTACATGCGTGTACATACAAAATGGTAACATTTTTTAGGGTTTTTTAAGGAATTAGATGTTTTGCTGATATTTATATCGACCCAGATAGTTTTATTTTTTTAATATTGTAAGTTTTATCTTGTATTTGAATTTATTGAGATTAAACGAAACTTATAAAAATTGTGTATTTCAATTTTACTTGAAAACGGTTGCGCTTTCGGAATTTTAGTATTCTTCATTTTTGTCTTATTTTTAATTGTAGAACAGATACCCGAGGGATGAGGAATGAATATTGACTCACCCTGTACATTTCAATTTTTATTTCAGTTTTAGTTCAATATTCGTGACAAACGTGCGTACTTACCTGCTGTATTCCCGTCAAGATCGTAATGTAATGCTGGACATTTCTTGCTAATCTTATTTCTGGCAGAAGGTTGCGATCTTGTTCAGGATAAAACTCAACAACAGCGGCGGTAAATTGAGAAGCATTCTGTGTGAAAATCTGTAAATAAAAGTGCAGTTTTCAGAAAATAAACAAACGTTTACGTACCTCACTGATTAATAGCGTTGACAAAATGGCAAAAGCAAACACGGAACTTAAAACCTTCATATTGTAGTAATTTTAAATAAAACTAATGTCAAGGGTGCAGAAGCACTGGAAATAATGTTCAAGAAACCACTTTTAGTTTGCACTTGGACAAAGTATACTTAACTAATATCACTTAAGACTGTTATCTGGTTCTGTGGGTAATTTTGTAGGGATTAGCAGCTTAGTACTGCTACTCTGACGCAATGTTTGTATTCTTGCGTTGTACTCTACAGCATGTGCACAGTTTGAGGGTCGTGGATACCTATGTATCCCAGACATTTCAAGTACCTAGTTGGATGATTAATCAATTTCTAATCAAACTCTTTGAATGATTTTGTAGTTTTAAAGTTCTTGAAATAAAAATCACGCCATTGATTATATAGCATAAAATTAGCTTATTAACCCTTGCCCTTAATTTCCAATAATACTTTTATGTATAGAATGTGTATGTGTAGAATGTATAGAACGATACTACCCAATCTGAGACATTTATACACAATAGAAATATAGGTATTCAACGTTTATTAAGGCGATTCAAAGTTTTCCTTGCAATTAATTTTAATTGTTATTGTATCAATGTAGCACAGTGTCGCTTGTTTTGCAAATGTTTCTGATAGCCTGTACTATGTCTAGATAAAAAAATCGAATGTTGAAGATAGCTGAGGAATTTCCATTGTTTCATTAACTTCTTTTTGCGTTCTATGTACAAAGTTAGATAACACAACTTAATACTACCTTGAAGATTATTTTGGTATCGAGTATATTTAGAAAAATTCAAAGAAAAATTAAAATGATATCGAGAGAAGCAACTGCAACGGTTGGAAAAGAAACGCTGATAGAATTTGCAAAAAAATAATATGAGAATCAGAAGTACCTTCCGTAACATAGAGAAATTCATAAAGAAACGGGGATGATGCCAGATAGATCATGTGCTGGTCGAAGCCATAAGTGAGATAAGAATCTGCAGAGAAGCAAACATCAACTCCAACATTTTTTTTATAATAATAAATCTTAAACAAAGCTACCAGAAAATAATAAAAGAGGCAATACCAAAGGAATACAGATAGGGATCAGCTATGTAACAGAAAACTTAAGAGATATAAAGAGACAATAGCAAAAAATATAAAAAGGCTAAAAACAGAGTGTAGCATAGAACGTAAATGGAAGATAATAAAGACAATATTAAGAGTATAACAAAATAAGGGTATAACAAAATAGTTAGAAGGAAAGAAAAAACAAAACTAGAATAAAAATTGTTCTCTGAATGACATTTTTGGCAGTGGTCTATTATGATATGTTTTATCGGACTTTTTCCACTGACAGTGGAAAAAGTTCGATAAAACATATCCGAGAATAAAAAGGATACAAAAATTAAAAAATAGCGAAGAACTACAAAGGAGAGGTGCAAAAGAAAAACTTAAAAAACAATATGGAGCCTGCAAATGTCTACTAAAACAAAAAAAAGGAATAAAACCGGATACCAAGCCAAAACTAAAGTATATGAAGACCAAAACGGGAATCTAATAACAGGAGATGAAACAATAAAATAGAGATAGAGCATATTAAAGTCATACTGAAAGAAGAAAATTAAACTGGAATCGAGCGTGGGATGTGAAAGAGCAAACGACGTCACAATACATAGAAATAAAACCAATTCTTTCCATGTCAGCAAAGGGTTACAACAGGGTAACCCTATGCAGTGGCGGCTCGTGGAAAATTTTGATGGTAGAGCCAACCGAATGTAAAATGCATTTTCCATTCTGAGAAAAATTGTTTTTAAAATAAAAAAAACTGTTGAATGACTGGTTTGTTATGGTAGGGCTATGGCTCCTTGGCTCTTCATATCGAAGGTTTTTGCTACCCATATTTGCTACCTGAGTGAAGTGACATAAATGCTAGTGGATTATACAAAAATATAGATAAGTTGCTAAGATATAAACACTCTTTTTGTCCTTCGGCCACCATAATTGTTACAAACTCTTAAGGGTTTGTACAATTATAGCAATAATACAGCAGACAAAATTAATTTTGTGCGATAAAAAATACCTACTTTTGTCCACTACACCAATAGAAAAAATAGCCTTTATATTGAAAATCTAGACTTGGAATATGAAATAGGTAAATAGATATAAAGAACCTGTTATAAGAACAATGTGTAATCAGGGCCGTATTAACAATGGCGTTCAACTTCAGGTCGCTTATCAAGTAGGAGAGCAACATTTTTAGATGGACACTAAATAAAAATGCATTTCAAAATACTAAGTAAAATAAATTCCATTCTTATTTTTCTGGTAATGTATTTATGATCCTTTCAACGGGCTAATTAATATTTAAACACGCTAGAGTAAAGCTGAACTGTAACTTTTTATATTGTAGCAAGTAGATTAATAACGCTTATTTATTTAAAATGCGCGCCAAGTGAGTTCGCGCCCTCAGCTGAAAAGCATACCGGGTACATCTAATTATAGAACGGAAGAAGGCAGTGACGTGTGTGTTTGCGCCAGAGTTCGTGGGTTTTTTGGTTTAGAAGCAGACGCGGATAAGATACGACAGCGCGCGGAGATCCGAGAGATAGGGCCGACGCGTGGAGAATGAAATTGTAAACGTAAGCGGGGGCGTGCTTAAATAGCAGCCAACGCTTTGTTTTCTTAGGGCTGGGACTCAGCTTTAAGAGCGTAGTGCTACCTTGGAAAGCATCTCCAAGGACCATATTTTCACAGCAGGGAGCTGCTACATTGGCTTCAAGGTGGAGCCAACCGATTATAGTATTGAACGTGCCAAGGGAAAACCAGGTTAGTTAATTCAAAAGCAAGTTATTTGGCCGAGGGACCTAGGTAGTCGAGTGGCGATCGCTGCTGCAGCCGGGGTCACAGTGAAAATCATGGAGCGCTCGAGCCAGAGCGGTTGAGGACTGTTGAGAGTTCAAACCCGGCACGAGCGGTCTAGATTTTCACTTAATTATGGTTTAGGTTTAAGTGGCGCACGCACCCCCTGAAGTAATGCTTAAGCGGTTCCGGGGGGCAACTGTAGTCGTTAGAGACAAAAAAGTTATTTGATCCAGATTACGATCCAGTGCTAAATTGCTAACTACTTGAAGCATCGCAGTTGATTGCATAAGATTGCATCACATCCTAATGCGTCACTGGGACGCCGGTTTCGAAGCGCGGCTGCATGCGTCATCAAGTAACTGGCAGTGGTTAAACTTACGCTATATCACATTAAGTGGGTGGGGGCTAAACTTGCGCTGCACAACATTAAGTGGGTATTCGCTAAACGTAGTCTACGCATACCGCATTAAAGTGAATTTGGCGGAGTGCGCGGAACATATTTGCGTTGAATCTCATGTTAGCGTTAATGCTTGATATTTAATTATTTGTATTATGTACAAGTTGTAAATGCGCGTAGAACGAAGCTTTAGCACGTAGCGGTTCAACTAAACCTTACTTTTTATTATTGAAGGCGTATAGTATTTGTTTATGATCGTCTTGTATTTCGTTTCTTTATGTGCATGTATACCATATAGAGTATATGGTATATGACGTTTATGTAAGCAGACTTACTTTTATTTCTGGCGGAGTTAGAGTGATTATTTTCAGAATTATAGGTGTAAACGAGGCAAGCTCAGAGCAAAGCTGTGTTGATACCAATAGCCACACTAAGGTAAGAAAAATGTCATGTGCATTGACGACTGAGTTAGCTAGCAAACAAAGGACAATTAAAATTCAGATTAATGTACATTCTGTAAATAGCACATGGTACAGTTGCGGACAATAAAAAATGGGACAGTTGCGTCTATTTTCGCGATTATTCCACCTTTCGTCGCTGCATTTATATGCGACATAACTTCTTTGTCGTATTATTTCTAATTTGGAATTGTTGGTAGATGTGAAATATCCAATGTTGCAATCTGAAATATTAATAAAACAAGTCCAAGCAGCTAGAATTTGACAAAAATCTGTTACAAGAGTTGTCCCATTTTTTATTGGTCGCAACTGTACCTGGCTTGGGCCTGGGTTTTACGTTTCATGTGTATGGTGAAAGTGCATATCATTATAATTTCTTTTGTGTGAGTTTGTTCAATTTTATTGTTAGTTTGCTGATTGTTATTGCAGTAAAGGGTGGACCATATAAACCGCCCTCATTTTGAAGTAAGTCAGTACTGGAAAAAGCTAGAAATCCTGTTTGTTCCTCTTTCTCCAAAATCTTTATTCTGGTTTGTGTTACAAAACATATTTATACAAGGTGTATAAAGGTTTATCCTTTAAAACTATAAAATAATACCAATTTAACAATAACAAACGTCAAGAACATGGTTATTTATTAAACACGATATCTACCAAGTAGCGGCCTCCCTCCTCAGGCGTTTCTCCAATCGAGGTTGCACATTGTGAAAATGAAAATACAGCACAAACTACAATGAAACAAAAAAATCAACACTGTCTCTGCTCTCAATTGAAAGTGATAGAGGAATTTGAGAAATATAAAGTACCAATGTTGGGCATCTCTGAAAAGAAATAAGAAAATGGGATAAAACTAATGGATAAGGGATATACGTTTCGATGTTCAAGGTCTCCTATTGGATTCAAAGCGACAGAAGGAGTACGAATAATCCTTGTAATGAAGTGGAATCAAAAGTGGGAAGCCGTACATTCCAAGATACTGGCAATCAACTTGGAACTACAAGCAAAAGTAGAGTTATACAACTGTAAGTACCAACAGAAAATGCTGTGCAAGACAGAGACGGTTTTTTTGAAGTAGTAGCGAACACCAACATATGAAAACCTTTTAAAGAAAAAGATAAGGAACACACAAGCATAAAACGTAAAGCTATAGAAGACCCAAACACAAGACAAGTATATAAAGATATTCTAAAAAACAAGTTAACATTAAAGAAAGAACAGGAAGCCCAGGAGGACCCTAAATATACGATGGAATATATTGAAAGACAGTATATTACAACCAGTATCTAAAGTGTGTGGCACCAAATTCATACAGAAAAATCACATACAAAAGAGAATAAAACGGTGGAACGAAGCAGTAATAAAGAAAATAAGAGGAAAAGCAGCCTGGCAGACATACATAAGAAATAAAACAGAACAAAACAGAAGAGACCGCATAACAAAACAAAATGAAGCTAAAGAAGCAGTGAAGACAGCTAAGAGAAATGCGTGGAAAGAATACTAAGGGAAAATAGAGATAAATTATATTGAAAATCAAAAGAGGAAGGAAACCTTAACACAGTCCTGTGTGTAATAGTTTGGCAAAACAGGTTTAAAGAAAACTTTTTTTAGTAGCTACTACACTATTTCAGTCAGTATTTATCTATACATGTTGTTTTGTATATGTTAGGTGTATAGACGTACTCCAGATTCATTCTATTTTACATTAAAGCTACTGGTTAGACTGTTTAGAGAGTTACTTGTTATATTGTAACGTTTCACCCCCTCACTAAGGGCGTTATTGTTTATACCTCGGGTTAGCTCAACCAGAGACAGGATTCGCTCAAACTCAAATATATATGGCAAGGAAAGCACAGTATAATTAGGTAATTACCATCAATATAATATTGTTAGCTAGATATTACAAATCAATCAGTAGGTTTAAATAGATTGAATTGTATATTAACAAAAGAATATGTTCTTCTGGGGTCTTGTTGCTCTGGTTGCTGGTAAACGGCAACCCCTTTAGCAGGTGTGTACGGAAGGCGGTTATTCGGCAGGTGAACACGGACGGCGGATCTTTAGCAGGTGAGCTTGTCCGAAAGTTGTAGCCGGCGTCGTACCAACTATTGGTTTTGGCCCTGTGGGACGGATGCCCCTAAAGCGGGACCAAGCCGTGCCGAGTTTTATTTACATTCATCGGTTTGGCAGGTCGGTCCTTACGGGCACCTGGATCTCCAGGTTAGAGTTCAGGTGGCTGGTTTCGCCTTTGGGGCTGCAGAAAGGCGGTGTAGGACGTATTGGTTGTCCCATAAAATTCATATGGGTGCTGTTAATATTGGAATGTTAATATTCTCGTGGATTATGGTCATAGGGGCTTATAATGATCAGGAAATACGTTTAAGAGACAGAGATACGCTATTATAATTTAAATATAGTGGTTGGGGTTCTCGCGGATCCGTTTGCAGAGAGACGCTGCCACAATTTAAAATCCTAGCTCAGGTCAGGTTCTGGAGACGACGTTTAAGAGACAGAGAGATGCTGCCACAATTTAAATGTTTGAAGATGATTTGGGATCAGAAAAATCCAAAGACTCAAGTGGGGATAAACTCAAGTCTGGACTGGACAAAATAGATGATCTCAAGTCGTGACCGGACAGGATAGGTAATCTCAAGTGTCGTTAACTGGCCGTGGAGCTTTTTATATACTCTTCGGGCATATTATAAAAACAGCCGCTTCAGGCCTCATTAAGTAGGAAGCGGCGGGGAGGTTGAGTCTTCGTTGACTTTGCGCATAGCGGCTACGAGTTCGCTATCACTAGTTCAAGCGCTGGATAGATGCAACGCCTGATAACGCCTAAACGAGCGCGCCATAAATTAATTTAATGTTCATTTATAAATTTATGCAGATGCGGGCATTACAATATAGGTATTGTTATAAAAATGCAAGCTTAAAACTGTAAAGACATGCAATATGTAATAGTATGAAGTACTTAAAACTGAAACAAAAAGCATATAACACATATTCATTTTTGGTGACAAAAATCGCTCTAATGTACCTTTGTTAAATCACATGCAGAATCATTTTCATGACGTCATTATGTCAACACGTGAAGTATTTTCACAGGGATAGGCAGTCGAGTCTCTGTAATTTTTATTTTAGTCTCTAACAATGGACCGCTTATAGCTATTTCTTCTTCTTCTTAATAGATCTTTAATCTGTTCTATTTCAGTTTTCAAACCTGTTAGTAAGATGTGGCTAGCTATCTTCTTCTTGGTCTTGTTCAGTATGAGATTTGTTCAATTCATACTGTTCTCTGTTAGTGCGGCTGCCTACTGTTTCAGTTATTTTTTCCAGTTATATCGCTTAATATTTTCATCTCAGTTGTTTTCATAATTTGCTTCGGTTCATTGGCCTAATGCAGAACAAATCCCTAACACATTCTCCAGCACTCTGTGAGCTCTGCTAAGTCGGTAACTGAAAATTCTCTCACATGATCCTCTACAGTCAGTTCCTGAAAATTACTTCATCAAATTTGAACTCAAAGCAAATTCCGTGCCATCACGTAGGGTATTTTATTTTCTTGTCCAGATAAACTTGAGTCCTTGGGCAAATCTATATATTTAAAGCGTTTTTTTGGAGCTCTTATTTTAAGGCTTTCACTGGGCCGATTTTGATAATTCTTTTTTTTAAAGCTGCCACCATGTAGATTTGTAGAAAAGTCAATGAATAATTGTTAGAGAAAAACCAACATAATGCAGCAGTCAAGCGATTGTAGCAGACAATGCTATAGTAGTGGAAAAGTTGGCCTGCGGTGGTCTGCTGATTGTTGCAATGGATCACTATACCAGCGATGAACCCAAAGCAGTAAATGTGTATGTAGCATATGCTATCAGTGGACCCGCTCCAACAGTTGTTTAAAATTTAAATTAGTTGGTTGCCGGTGCAGTACATTCAATTAAAAAAAGATTTGTAATTGGTGATAGTAGTATAACATGTTTTCCATCCATGGCTTCGCAGCTGTGTGGAAAATTCCATACTTCCTCATATCTGAGAAACCATCAACCACATTTTGTTGATGTGAAGAATTCTATTTTCAGAGTACTAATGACGGAAAAGAAGAACAAGGTGACAGTTTTGAGATAGCAGAGAAAAGTCACAAGGACGAGATTCCGGTTAATCCAGATCCAGAGACTCCAGGTCAACAGTTTGTTTCTCCAGTAACCTTAAAACCAAAAAAAAAGGTTCAAAGAAGCCTACACTATACTCGAGCAATCAATTGCATTTCCAACAGAATCTTCAGATTCCTGTTTTGTATATGGTACGCTAAATGACTGGGCCCGAGCAAAGATAACTGGCAACCCACCGAGTCTCTAGTCAAATTAATACATAAAGACTGGAGTGCTCTAAAATTTGCTTACTATCATTTGTTAACAAAAATTAATTGAAACTTTCACAAATTTTTAATGCTCGTATTTTATAAACTTCATTTTTGCAAAAACTTGTCTCTGCTTTAGATAAACCTCCTCGTCAAATATTTTCAATGTGGATGAAACCTCATTTAACTAAATGATGTAATTATCTAAGCGCCAAATATAAAATTTGAGCAAAATCGGTGCAGTCATTTAGACTGCAGCTCATGTGGTGCGTGTGACTGATTCATGCAGAGAATCCGCATACGTTCTCTATTGTTTACGATCGTCATTTTATTGACGACTAAATGTGTAGGAAGCGAGAATAATCGCATTTCAATTGCACTCCTGAATGTCAATAGGTAATAAAGCAGAGAACGGTAAGCATGTAATTAGTTTGCCAATAATGAGGTTTGCCTTTTGGCTTGATGCATTGCTTATATCTGTTGCATTTCTTTTACTTCAGGTACGTAGCTAGGGAAATTTTGATTTCTTTCTTTTGATTGTTCTCGCCCAGTAGATTACAGACCAATCAACTAATCGGTCTAAATATGAAGAAGACTTTAGTGATGATGAAGCCACAGAAACACGACAGAATGTGAGTTTTAGTGAGAAGATTGTTTTTCATTTGCCAAGGTTATTCTCAGTGTTTGCCAATAGTTTTGTTGGGTTCTCGATGACTCTGTTCTTGATGTTTAAGAAAATATTTGTGGAAAATGAGGTTGCTAGCTTGGAAAATGTATCAGTCCTGTCAGATATGTTTAATAGTGGCCATGAAATGCAGGAGAGCTTTCTGGAGATGCTGTATATTTTTATTGGAGAGCCTGAGGAAGATGTTGATAATTAAGTGCTGAATTGCTTTCCAAAAAATTTAAACGATTGTAAATACTTAGGTTCATATTTTTGTATTAAAAGTAATCAGTTTAAAATGTCATGATCGTAGTATTAATTCACCTCTGTCAGACAGAAAATTGGCCTTCTTTAAAATTAAACGAAGCAATCCAATGTAGAAATTTAATGTAAACTTCAATATATTGTTAAATGCAATTGAGAAGAAACCTTTAATAGCACATGGTATCAAAATTCACTATAATTTAAGTTTCTGTAAATGAAAACTATTAATAAATTTAAAGTTTTAAAATATTTACATTTTTTATTTTCAACGGTACAAGTAAACACAGTGGCAAACTCTAGAAAAAGCCTTCAAATCGAATTTTTCAGGTGATTATTGTTTATATCTTGTTATATTGGAAACAATTTGAAAAAATGAGGATAAAAGACCTTCCCCTATAGCAAAACAACTCTCAAAATTGCTATCTTAGAGTAAACATGTCCGTCCTACGAGACGAATTATTGCAGTTTGGTAAATTGTTTTCAACAAACAATTTGACAGCCAGAAGTCCTTATTCACTCGCTTAATGAAGACAATGATGAAGAAATCAATGATATGTCAAACAATGAACCTAAATCAGAATTATAAAAGGTAGAGCAACCTGAAAAAAGGTTTAGGGTAAAAAGAAGTCCAAAACGTGGAAGGAGCAGAAGAAATGTAGTAACTGCCTGGATTGTTTCTATATTTTTGTACAATATGCAGTCTGTAGTATTAACAAATTTATTTTTAACGTGTGATGCCTCAAAGTAAGTGTTCCAAAATTCCAGAGCTGTAGAGTCAAAGTCGGAGTCGAAGAGTCGGAACTCTTTGAGTGGAGTCAGAGTTGAAGTCGGTATAAATTGTCCGACTCCGACTACCACTTTGCAAAAATTTCTTTTTGTAAAAACACAAAACTAAAAACTGTTTGAATACTGTACTATTGATTATTTGAAAGCTCAGACCCAAGGTTGATAAAAATCACGATTTTCATTACGTTCTTATTGTTAATTCATGATTATAAATAGCAAATATTAAACAATGTAATTTATTATAATCAACCACATTCCACAAAACATGAGCGAGTAAACTAATCGGTTTTTTTTTGTGAGGCACTAACACCCCATGAAGGAGCTTGGCCTGCAAGGCGGAAGGTCAGAGCTTCCGTATCCTCGCTCTCACACCCGGCTGTCGCGTGTCAAATTCATGACACGTGGTGATGTGGTGAGCATCACGCATTAGACAACCGCATTATTACCCCTTATTCTTTCGAACGCAGGTCCCCAATTATTTAAAGCGACTGGGTAGGCCGCCCGCCAGGAATCGATCTGGGATTTGAACTCCAGACTTCCGCGCCGCAGTCCAATGCTCTAACCACCGAGCCACGCTGGCGCCGGAGTCGGTTTCAAACTACTAAAATATCAGGAGTCGGAGTCGGATTTTCTTACCGACTCCACAACCCTGTAAAATTCATCAATTGATGCACCATCATGATTTTAAAAATGGCAGGTCTAATGATGTAATACATAATTTACTTAGCATTAACTGGGATGTTATCTTTAATTTGGATATTAATCATGATAATAATTTTTTTATAACATTTTAATCCAATTAATCGACAAATTTACTCTGAAGATTAAAATTAAAAATAATTTTAAATTTCCCATTTGGTTTAACAGCGAGCTAAAAAGCAATATTTTCTTTAAAGGTGCTCATATGCTCAAATGCAATTTAAGCAATCTCAAAAGCAGGAAGTTTATAATAAATTCAGTTACTTAAGGACCTTGCGTACAGATTAGGCTTATATAGGGTTTACGCCAATTACAATGATAAAATTGAAGAAGGCATTCAAAACGACCCAAACAGTTTGTGGAAATATATTCAAACTAAGAGTAAAGATAATGGTCCTACATATTGCGATAACCCTGCCCGATCATTTACTTTATTTTGGTACAAAATTGAATAAGTTAAATTAGTGCAAATCACCACAATCTCAGCTTAATTTATACGTTGATTAAATTCGTGACCTGGTTTGCAAATTAGCATTCAAAATCCTTGGGTTTTTAGGTCATATTAATTAAACATCAGCGATGATAAAAAATAATTTATACTGTGTTCACTTTCACCTGTCTGTAATTTAAGGCTAGTTAAATTGAAATGTAATAGCTATTGTGCAAATAAATGGTTGAATGCCCCTCTTTATATTTTATTGAATTGCAATATTTTATACTAGGTCACGGCAAAACACAAAAACTCTTTTTCTCAGGTGGGGTCGGAATTTGACTATATTCAAAATGTATCCTTAATTTTAGGCTATTCGTCTCAAAGTAGCTCATTTGCTGGCTTTTAGTAGATAATATTTGTAACCTCAATCCGTCAGACAACAACAGTATAGCGATTATTTGAACGTTTTAATAGTGAAAATAGGCGAAGAAGCGTCAGGTAAATAATTTGAATATTCTGCTTAGCAACAAAACCTCTATTACTTCATTGTTATTAGAATGACGTAGTACCCACGCCAGCAAGCAATTGTTTCTGATGCTTGAAAATTTTCCGCAAAAACGCAAATTCTGATGACGCCTTCCAATTTGAGAAGCCCACGGAGTATTTGGACTCTTAGAAATGCGATAGGCCTCTTCAGCGAGGTTTATTCTTGTATTTAAATAATTTTCCCGTTCGCCAACACTCGGATTACAGTTAGTTCCTACCTCGTAAAGGTTGTCGAAACCTGGCTCGGAGATGGTCGTAGATGATGCCGTTGATTTTCCCTGCTGGGGACAGTCCCCTGGCTGCAAATCTTTCTCAGGATGCTGCTGCACACTGCTAATGTCCTGAATTGCTGACCTCTGGGTTCCGATGCTTAAATTGGTCATAGACGAAGATCGAAAATTTCATGTGATCGGCTGCCGTTCCCACTCGAAAATTGGATTAGAAAATCTTTAATTTTTCGTCGTGTAACTCGCCACAAACACTAGTACAGCTGCCTGAACACTTATGTAAATAAACTGTATACTTTTATTATGTAAAAACGTTAATTATTTTGAAGTAGGTATAATTTTTTTCATTAATTTTATTTCGATTGTTCTTTTTTTATTAACAACAAAAAGGTATCACGTTGCTATGTTACCGTGATCTTCTGCTATTAATTAGAAATTAGTTTTGATAACAAATATCTATAAACGGAGTAAAGTTTGAATACATAAATCTTAAATTAACATTTTCTTAAATCTAAATATTGTCTTTTGCTTATAACTAGTTGAACAGATTCGCCTGGAGGCTGTGGAAATCAGGCGTCCGTTACGTTATTTTGCTGGTTCCATCCCTTATGTTAAGCGCAGAACTGAGACAGCAGTTTCCGCTTTAAGACAGCTTAGTCATGCCACTTAACGGGATGATAATTCGTCACTGTGTGAGATGCAGCCTCACATCCCTTAATTATTTATAGGCTTGGACCCACAGCGACGCAGTAAGTGAATCTAACAAGTAAATGCAGACTGGTTTATTACAAAAATAATTGTTCTATATATACAAACAAATTTGCTTAGATCATAGTAATATACAAAGTTCATTTCTAATAACAGGTGCAATGTATTATATTCAGTAGGTTAATTTACTAGTATTGCAAAACAATACTCAGCGGTTTTGCTTCCGTGATATGATATGGACTCCATGAACTCGAGCGTCTTTTATGCTGAGCTGCGATTGTAGGCATTTAAACCTTGTCACGGCCTTGCGTAATTGTGTACGCGAAGCCGTGTAAAAATGCTGAGCGGCGACTGCGAGGTGTTTAAACTTGACTGTGAGTAGGTCGCCGCGCTTGCATAATGCAATATTGCGTTTTTGGTGGCTTTTAATTTTTAGAATGTTTCGTAAAATTTAAATGAATAATTATAAATTTATATCTGGTTAATCTGTTAAAGACAAGATTAAACATATTGCCAATTTTAAGCCACAAAAAAAGCAAACCGATAAATTATATTGTTTCTTCGAGATTGAGCGTTTTGAGAGGATATTCTTCTGCCTGGGGTTGTGCGGGTGGTGGCTTCCTTCGTGTTATTCGTTGCCGAATGTAGTAGATAGCTCCTAGTAGGGCAGCGGTTCCCAAAAGGCTGCCTGTGACCCCAATAGACAGGTGAGAATGATGTCGGATGGCTTTCCAGGTGAAGTTTTTTATATGCTCCTGGAAATCTAACTGCGATGCTTGTAGGTCTTCGAAGTGGTCTGACTGAGTTAGTACAGGTTCCTCTGCGATTTCTGAAAATGAGTTTGTTGTGATTGGGTTGGTAATATTGATACTGATAGCCTTGGAGTATCCAGCCAGGATCTTGTATTTTCTGTTGTGCCTTGGGGTTAATGTATTCCTCGCAGTTTGGATGATGCAATCCGATGAAATTTGAATGACACCTGTAGTGTTGACGGTGACTTCTTCCCTGTTTCCACTACAAGTGATTGCTATGCGGGTTGGCTTACTGACTACAAATAGCCAGGTGTTTTCCATGTACAATTGTTTCCAAATAATGGACTGGATGCGATGTCTTCGTAGGAGACATTGACTGGTTTCTACTCGGTGATATATATCGTCAATGATGCAGTTTGGGTTGTTTTCAATTCCTTTAACTACCGTTGGACTGCAAACATAGGTAGTGGGAGAAATTTGTAGCTCTTCTTTGAATTCTTCATCTGTTTCGTGGAAGTACATTTGTAGGTTGTAATCCACAGCGAAGATTCCTTTCGGCACATCGATCATCCAGTAGGATCCATTGCTGATTTGGAGAGGAATTGGTGTCACTTTAATTAAGGAGTATTCCGTTTTTTCCACTATGATGAAATACCCTTGGACGTTGATGTAGATGTCGTCATGCCCAATGTCAACCTTTAGAATTGGCGTTGGTAATATCTCCAAATTTGGTGAAAGTTTACTGGTTGCATTAGCGAGGATCTGTTTAATTTGAGCAGGTGTTATTAGCTCGTACAGATTACCTTGCTGGAAGTGAACGTTTAAGATGTGAATATGGTAGTTGCACAGTTCACTAATTACATTTGTGGCGACTTGGTACACACTGATGATGTGAATATTTAGTCGGTTGGAGTCGGTTGCTTTATACCATTTGTCCATGTTGTTAATGGCCCGGATTCCTTGGTTTAATTTTTCTTGGAAATGTTCCAGCTTCTTGTCGATTCGTTCTTCGGTTTCATTAAACCTGGAAAGTGCTGATAGCAAGAATTTGGATTGTTGACTGTCCATTTTTATTAGTTCCTGTTGATTCTTGTCTAGCCTGTCTATATCTTGATAGACTTCATCGTTGACTCCAAAAATTGATACTGTGCCAAGGACTCCTCTTTTTTCTCGTCTTGTTATTATTTCTTCCATACCATCTCTAATCCATTCCATATGCTTTTTCTGTTCCAGAAGATGATGCACCAGTGTCTTGCATAATGTGTCTTCGGACAGTTCTTTTGCAGAGTCGCAGAGATTGTCGAATTTGTCTACCATGTCTGTGACTGTTTCGAAGTCTTCTTCGATCTTCCCCCTCTCGAACTGGATTTCGATCCGGAATGTTCCTCTCTCAATCTTCCCGTGTCCAATGTGTTCTACATAGTACCCGCTGTCTGGTTTTTGGATATTAAATTCTGCTTTACTTAATGTATTGGTGGTAAGAAGGGTAAAGATGAGTAACAGCAGTTTCCATTTGGACGCGACAGATTTCCTTGGTGCTGGGGATGATCGTGTCTGGATAATGTTAGTTGAAATTTTATCTTCTGCCTCTGGTTCCTGCGATTCCTCGGTAGTTGCTGGTAATGGAATGATGCTGCCTATGGATCGTTTTAGCTGATGTCCTCCTGATTTCTGGAGCGTCACTACTCGTACTGATCCATCGGCTGCTGGATGAGTTGCAGTGACTCTTGCTAAAGGCCACTTACTAGGATTGATACTATCTTCTTTGATTAACACTAAATCTCCAACTTTAGTGTTCTCCAATGGTTTCTTCCATTTGTTTCGTTGCTGTAGTCCATGAAGGTAGTCCGAGCTCCATGATTTCCAAAAATCTTGCTTGATCTTTTGGATTATCCTCCAACGATTCGATAGATTTGAAGATATTGGAGTGTTGATTGGGTCTGGTGGCGATATGATTTCCCTCCCTATTAGGAAATGGCCTGGCGTCAGAGCAGTTGTGTCCTCAATATCGTTGCCTTGTGGACATAGAGGACGTGAGTTTAGGCAGGCCTCAATTTGGCAGAGAAGAGTTGTTAACTCTTCAAAGGTAAGAGTAGCGTGGCCAATAGTTCTCTTCAGATGATGCTTCATTGATTTTACCCCTGCTTCCCATATCCCTCCGAAGTGAGGGGCTATTGGAGGGATGAAGTGCCATTGGGTACCACCGGTTGCTAAGGTTTCTTGGACAACTGGGCCTTCAATTGTTTGGCGGGTCTCCTTGTCCAACACTTTTCTTGCGCCAACGAAGTTTGTTCCGTTGTCGCTGTATAGGTGTGCACAGCGTCCTCTTCGGGCAGTAAACCTCCTGAAGACTGCTAGGAAGCTGTTGGTTGTCATGTCGCTGACGGCCTCTAGGTGGATTGCCTTGGTTGATAGACAGACAAAAACAGCAATGTACCCTTTGTGCGAAGAATGCCCTCTTCCCTTGGATGTTCGGATCTGTATTGGGCCGGCGTAGTCCACTCCGGAATGGAAGAATGGAGGAGTTGAATTCACTCTGGTTGATGGAAGATTTCCCATCAGTTGCTGTGCTGCCTCTGCTTTGTATCGTAGACATCGGAAACACTTCTGGATGCTGGAGCTGACTGCTTTCTTCGCGTTGATGATCCAATATTTTCTTCGGATATATGAGAGAGTGAGTTGGGTGCCACCGTGCAGCGTGCGTAGATGCGCCTCTTGGATTATTAGTTTGGAAATATGACTGGAGTACGGGAGTATGATTGGGTGTTTTTCATTGAAGGACAAGGTGGAATTTTCTAATCTTCCTCCAACACGGATTATTCCATGCTGATCGATGAAGGGATTGAGGTTGGCAAGCTTGTTACTGGAACTCACATATTTGTTCTGCCGGAGTTGAGATCCTGTTGCCCTCAAAATAGGATCACTTCCTTGGATGACCTTAACGAGTAGGAGGATGGTGTCATCCATTTCCTTCACTGATAGGCATCCTGATTGGGTGGGAAGTCGCTTACACTTGTTGATGAATCTTCGGCAATGTGACATGACTCGTACCATTCTTGTTAGAGAAGAAAAACGATGAACGACTTCGTTCTCGTCTTGATGAATGGTAGTTTGATGCACAGTGTAACTTCTTGCTTCTTCCTCGGTGGTTGCGGTGTCTGGTTGACACGGCCATGAACTCTTGTTAACTAGCCAGCTCGGTCCGTCCCACCATAGGAGATGATTCTTTAGTTTTTCTGGACTAGTGCCTCGGGAGATGACGTCTGCAGGATTCTCTTCGGATTTGACGTGGTTCCAATGTTGAGCCGGAATTTGATTGTTGATTTCGGCTACTCGATTCGCGACGAACGTCTTCCATCGTACCGGGTCTCCTTTTATCCATCCTAATGTAACCATGGAGTCGGTCCATGCGAAGATAGACACCTTAGGAAGGTCTAATGCTGCAATTACCCTTTGAAGTAGATTGGAAAGGAGTACTGCTGCGCAGAGTTCCAGTCTTGGTAATGTCGTCTTGGCTCGGGCTGGTGCCACCTTGGATTTGGCTATTAATAAGGATACCTTGACTTGGCCGGATGATGTGGTGACTCTGGTATAAATCGCGGCCCCGAAAGCTCTTTCGGAGGCGTCACAGAATCCATGCAGCTCTACTAGAGATTCCCTTTTGATAAACAACCACCTTGGTAAGGTAATTTCTTCCACTGCCTTGAGTTGAGACCTGAGCGTCTCCCATTTGCCTTGGATATTTTCAGACACTGGGTCATCCCATTTGATATTTTCGAGCCATAGTTCTTGGATGAGTAGCTTGGCAGTGATGATGACGGGTGCTAACCATCCCAATGGGTCGAAAATTTTGGCAACTTCGGATAGTATGGTGCGTTTGGTGGATTCCTGTTGCTTAACGTCTACCTTAAAACAGAAAACATCTTCATATGGAGACCAGTGAATGCCCAAGGACTTTTTTACGCCGTCTTCACTTATTTCGAGGTATGTTTGTTCCTTTAACTCTTCTGGGAGTTCTTGAATGATGGCTGACTCGTTACTGCACCATTTATGTAGAGTAAAGCCTCCACGCTTTAGTAAGGAAATGAGCTGACCTTGTTGTTGGATCGCTTCTTCCACAGTGTCGGCCCCAGAAAGCACGTCGTCCACGTAGAAATCTTTCTTCACTGCTTCTGAAGCTAATGGAAATGAGACCTTTTCGTCCTCTGCGAGTTGATGCAAGGTTCGAATGGCAAGATAGGGAGCTGATGCGGTTCCATAAGTGACGGTGCACAGCTTATATTCCCTGATTGGCTGTGATTTGTCGAATCTCCATAGGACTCTTTGGTACTCCTGGTCTTGGTTGTTCATTCTGATTTGTCGGTACATTTTTTCAATGTCTGCAGAAAAAACAATCCTGTGTGTTCTCCATCGAAGTAGAATGTCGACCAGTTCTTGCTGAAGTTTAGGTCCAGCGTACATCATCTCATTTAAGGATTTTCCGTGAGAGGCCTTGCTAGAGGCATCGAAAACGACACGAAGCCTGGTTGATGAACTTGCTTCTCGGATGACGCCATGGTGGGGAATGTAATACTTGCCGTTATTCTCATCTTCCTTTGCCACCTTTTCCATATGTCCTAAATCCAAGTATTCTTGCATGAATTTCTTGTATTGGACTGCTAGATCTTGATCTTGTCCTAATTTTTTCTCCAGATGTATGAATCGTGCCAATGCTGAGGGTTTGGACCTTCCCATGTGTACTGGAGTTTGTTTGAATGGAATCCTTACTACGTATCTTCCATCTACGTCTCGCTGGACTGTGTCTGTGAATTTATTTTCACATACCTGATCATCTGGGGAAAGTTTCCTTTGAGGAGAAGCCTCTTCAATGTTCCAGAATTTCTGCAACTGCTCATCCTCTTCAATTTTGGCAACCATGGTGTTGACCTTAAGGCTGGTGGGAGGTCGTCTTCCCATGGTTCCTGATAAGATCCATCCCAATTCGGTATTCTGTCCTAGGATGCCATCTTTGGATTTCTTGATTCCTTCGAGAATTATTTGGGAATATTCTTCAGCGCCTAGAAGTATATCTATGGGGCCAGGTCGGTTGAAGGTTGGATCGGCGATGAAGACATGTTTCCAGGCATCCATTTTTATGTTCGGAATGGGTGATGAAGGCATGGTTTTTGTAAGTTTGGGAAGTACCAGTAAAGTAACAGGTAAGGAAAATTTACTTGGAAATCTTGGCGTAATCAAACCTGTGATTTTCCATTTTGCGACTTTTGTTTCGCTGTTCCCAATTCCGGAGATTTCTGCTCGAACCTTGGTCCTGGGTAGCGCTAATAATTCGGCTGCGGCTTCGGTGATGAAGGAACCTTGAGACCCTGGATCTATCAAGACCCTCAAGAGATGAGTCATCCCGGATGCTGCCTTAACTTGAACCGTTGCTGTGGCCAGTAGCACTTGGCTCTTCTTTGCGCCTAGGTTGGCGGCAATGATTGTGGGTTTTGGCTTCTTCTCTGGAGCGTTGGAGGTCTGCATGGCTGCTGCGTGAGAAAACGTCTTCATCTTCGGAGCAGGTATCGGCTTTGATGGCGGCTGTGCCTTGTGAAGCAGAGTATGGTGTGGAAAGCGGCAGATTTTGCAGTTATAATACGAACGACATTGTATATTAGAATCGTGTCGCAAACATCGAAAGCACAATCGGTAGGTTCTTACCACTTCTTGCTTTTCGTGGGTGGAGAGCCTCTGGAATTGACCACAGTTATCGATGTAATGATCCCCATTGCACATCTTGCAGTTGAGATATCCGGCAGCGTAATTTTTCTGTGGCTTGTCCTGAGTTGGTTTTCGAGCTCCATCAATGGATTCCAAGGATTGGAACCGCATTTGTAAGAAGGCCATTAGAGTTTGGTGATCCTGAACTTCATTTGGGCACTGAAGCGACTGCTCATATAATTTGTTAGTTTCAGGATCCCATTTTCGAGTAATAACTCGGTTAATCCACGGACCCCAGCTGTCGGTGGAAATGCCCAAATTTTTGATTGCTTCCACACATTCCTTAGTGGAGTCATGCAATCTTTTCAACCCTTGGGCTGATTCCTTGGAGAGGACCGGCTGATCGAAGATGGTGTCTAGCAATTTGGTTAGAATAAGGCGATTATTTTGATACCTTTGTTGCAGCAAATTCCAAGCGGTGTTGTAGTTGGCTTGAGTCACTGCGAGATGCTGGATTAGTCGGCTGGGCTCTCCCTTGACATGCGTTTTTAAATACTGCATTTTGATGACATCATCCATGTTTTGGTTGTCATCTACTAATTTGGTGAATAGGTCCTTAAAAGTGGCCCATTCCTCATAATTTCCCTCGTATATGGGGATTTTAACTTGAGGAAGCGAGATGGCTGATGCTTGCTCGTTCCTTGTTGGTGCTTGTAACAAATTAATTAAATTTCGGTACCTGTCTTTCAACGTAGTAAATTCAGGACTGAAGTGCGTCTGGTTTGAATCCATCTCGTTAGACATGACTTCTTCGTCCATCTCGATCACCCGGTCCCATTCTTCCTTTAATTCCCTCTTTGTGATGGCGGGCCTTCCGAGTGCTTGTTCCAGTTCGGCGTCGTCCAAAGATTGCTTAAAATTCTGCATCCGAATCTGCAGTTTTCGGATACGAACCTTTTGCTCGGGATTTACAACTGTTTCCTCTCGCCTCCTAGTTTCAGAGGGGTCGGGATTTTCAGTTGCCTTTAAACAGCTCTGCAAATAACTTTTTGCTTCGCAGTAGATGGCTTTAATTTGTTCGTAATACCCTGTGGTAAAATAATTATGTGTAGGAATACTTAGCTGCACCATTTTGGCGTGATTTTTGGTCACGGCGTTCCAAGTTTCGTCCAGCGTCTTGTTTCGGCTGGCGATGTAAGCTTCTGTTTTTCGGCTGGCAGGGTCCTTTTTGCTGTTGGAAAATACCTGCGTGATCTTCTGGCCGAGTTCTTCTTGGGCGACAGCTAGCTGATTGAATTCCTCCATATTGTTTGCCATTTTCGGGGAACCGGGTGGGTTGGTAGATGTTGTTTTCTTCTCGGGATGTACCTCTTCTTAGTTGTAGACAGATCCGGCTCGAAGGACCATGAACAGATTCGCCTGGAGGCTATAGAAATCAGGCGTCCGTTACGTTATTTTGCTGGTTCCATCCCTTATGTTAAGCGCAGAACTGAGACAGCAGTTTCCGCTTTAAGACAGCTTAGTCATGCCACTTAACGGGATGATAATTCGTCACTGTGTGAGATGCAGCCTCACATCCCTTAATTATTTATAGGCTTGGACCCACAGCGACGCAGTAAGTGAATCTAACAAGTAAATGCAGACTGGTTTATTACAAAAATAATTGTTCTATATATACAAACAAATTTGCTTAGATCATAGTAATATACAAAGTTCATTTCTAATAACAGGTGCAATGTATTATATTCAGTAGGTTAATTTACTAGTCTTGCAAAACAATACTCAGCGGTTTTGCTTCCGTGATATGATATGGACTCCATGAACTCGAGCGTCTTGTATGCTGAGCTGCGATTGTAGGCATTTAAACCTTGTCACGGCCTTGCGTAATTGTGTACGCGAAGCCGTGTAAAAATGCTGAGCGGCGACTGCGAGGTGTTTAAACTTGACTGTGAGTAGGTCGCCGCGCTTGCATAATGCAATATTGCGTTTTTGGTGGCTTTTAACTTTTAGAATGTTTCGTAAAATTTAAATGAATAATTATAAATTTATATCTGGTTAATCTGTTAAAGACAAGATTAAACAGGGATTATAACGAACTGATATTCTTACAAAATGATAGATTATTAGGCATACTACGAATTATATTTAGGAAGATAATATAATCATTTAAAATACATAGAAAGGAGAGCGTAATACCATTTTATTACCTGAGTATCAATGCTATTGATCAATGTTTGTCCAAAATACACTTTTGTAGTTTTTATGCTTAAAACGCGCGATCTTACCTCGAAAAATCAGCTGACATTTCTAAATTAGTTTATTTGATCTGTGAAATAAAACCAAGTTAGCTCGTACCAAATCGAAAATCGCGAATCGCTATATTGTCAGTATGGTAGAAGGTCCTATTGGCCAATGTTTTAAATTTAAAAGGTGATGATTGGCTCAAAATTCAACGAATTATATTCTCATGTAAATATATTGTCATTTATGGTTTATGGATATCTGACAAAAACTTTTAAGTATAGTTTTATAATATAATAATATAATAATAAGTGATCCCCATTTCTTTTTTAAAATGAAATATTATTTTCTTGATTTCAACAAAATAAAAGTATAATGTATAAACTTAAAAATCTGTAATAAAAGAATTGTTTTTAAACTATGTGAACAACTGACGAAGACACCTTGAGTGTAGAAATATATTTTGTTGAACATTATATTCTTATTTTGTTGAAATCAAGAAGATATCATCACAACTAGCTGCATTTTTCTTGGATATCATGAAAATATAATCTTGTCAGCTACTAAATATTTTTGTAATAAAATATTATGTTCTTCTTTACTGCACTGCAACAACACAAGATAATATTACTTGTTCTAGTAAAATTGTTATTATGCATTTTGTAGATTTAAATCTGTTTAAAAAATATAATTCTTTCATTTCTGTCAGTTCTGTTGGCGTTATTTAACTATTTTTTTTGTGATCTTTCCTATGTGCTTTTGTACATTTACTTGCTACAGTCATTAACATTTTTGGCCATATTTCTTGTCCTTATCGAAATGCATAGCTTGCACTTCTCTTTATCCACAGTCTTCCTAAATCTGATGCTTCATTTAATTTTTTGGTTCAACCGCCTTTCAAATTAATTTTTTTAACTTTTTCTTTTTTTAATTTTATGTAGCCTTACCCAGTTTAACTTTTTATTGTTTGTTAGATTCTATCGAATTTTTATATATTTTTTCAGGATAGTTCAATTATTATATTATATAATTATAATTTTTGTTTGCAGTATTTTCAGCTTCTTTATTTTTTCTTTAAAATGTTTGTATTAATATCCTATGTTTTGTATTATTGTCATACTAGCAGTCCAGTGAGACAAATGTCTCATTTAAAAAAACAAAAAAGACCGTTTTTCAAATAGAACGCGTATTAAATAAAAACTGTACCCAGACCTGGAAGGTGTCAAAGTGGTTGCCTAACCGATCGAGGTTTGAAGGCGCAGAGGGTATCGGAACATTCTGGAAGCTGTCAAAGTGGTTGCCTAACCGATCGACGTTTGAAGGCGCAGAGGGTCGCAGCTCCGTTTGGCTGCTGAAACAGTTTTTATTTAATACGCGTTCTATTTGAAAAACGGCCTTTTTTGTGATTTCTCGAAAACCGGAAGTGTCACGTGACTGAAATTCGGTTCCTGACCTGACATGACCATTCCAAACATATAACTTCCATATTTTTTTTCTCTATCTCTTACGGTTTGGCTGCTGAAACAGCGTCCCGGTCAGACAAAACGGCGTCCCAGACAGACACGTCTATTAGATAAAAGATTGATAGAAATACGTACATATAGAATTGCTGAACCCTAAACCTTACCCTCTGCAATCGATATTCGTTAAGGTATGATTTCTATGGTTTTAATTTTATTTTGTGCCTTCTTTTATTTGCTATACGTTGATATTATACCGGGTGTCCACTTTCAAACTGGAACATAGGGATTTAACATTGTTTTAGTTCGAGTAAACGTTCATTTTATAAAGTAAAAACTAACTCAGAATGTTATCAAATAACAAATTGATTTGAGTATAACTGTCAACTTTCTTCAAGTCAAGGCAACTCATATTTAAAAAACATGAAAACTTTTCATTAATGTTTATCAATGAAAATTGGCAAAAATAGTTTTATTTTTGGTTCATTAGATGAGCAATAATTTTGTCTTTCCAGTGATACCAAAACATTTTCTGTAGGTTGAATTGGCGAGCAGGATCCATAAAACTGTTAAAAACAATGTTAAATCCCTATGTTCCAGTTTGAAAGTGGACCCCTGGTATGGTGCACTACGCCCATTATGGAATCGATTTTGATCAATGCGAAACGATTACCACATTTTTTCTGGCACAGTTGAATTTGCATTAACAAGTGCATGATGTATTATTGACACGTTCTTAAATATTTTCTGTTACAGAAATGCCATTAAAATGGTATTAATGGTTTTTCTTCTATTAATTAGGTTTAAAGCTGGTGTGCATTCATAAAACAGCATGTTTGTTTATTTATTATGAAGCATAGTGAAAACAATCAACATTATAGTAAATTTATATGGGCTGGTGGGTGTTAACAGTGTATTAATAGAACTTGAATTTAATGTAGTCAACACGAGCTGTACTTTTAACAGTTAATCGAATAGTCAATCTGCGACTGCTGTCAAAATTTCTTCCGGAGTTAATGGATCGTGATATTAAGTCGTACTCCGTTAAGGCATCTTCAATCAACAACTCGAGTTTAGTGGAAAAAACCTCGTAAATTAGCAATTCATCACACCAATAGCAAGTAAAACGAACATAACTAATTCGATTAATAAGCAATAAAGTGTCGCGGTTGAGTGTGACGAAATCACAAGCAGTACGTTTTATTTTAAGTTCGCTAATTATACCGCACTTGCGGTCTTTGTCCCACGCCATCAGTCATCCGCTCTTTAAAATCGCCATTCCTTCGCAAACTTTAGCAATAAAACATTCCCGGTGAGTTGGGACTCACTTAAAGAACAAATCTGGTTTATTCCCAGTTCGTAGGAAATGACAAAAGTTAGCTAACTAGCGGACATTCTTTTGCATCAGAGAAGCTTCGTTACTGTAACTGAAAGAATTGACAACGTTTGTTTGTGCATTCACAATAACAGTTTCATTTTGCGCAACCTAGGAAAGCGAAATGTGGCAGCAGAGTGGTGACAAACTGTAGCAAGAACCTTTAGCAAATGCTTATAATGAATAAAAGAAATGTCGCGGAGATCTAATTCGGAGTTCTGAAATCTTACATTACACAAGTCTAGAGAATTCACTGTAATTAATGTAAAAGTAAAACGCATTACGCATTTTGCTAAAAAGTTAGGTAACTCACTTAGTCGCCATACAATTTTACTTACAATAATGAATTGCTAAACTTTTCAAGACTATGCATAAGTAACAGCACCACAGACAGAAAATGAAAAGAAAACTTGACTATAAGTTACGACATTCGCCTTGATGAATATAGCGCAACAGTTTGTTTTTCGACGCTACATCGATATGTGATGTATGTTTGGATAACAAAACAAATGAATTGAGTTACAGTATTGAAATTTGCCCACTCGCAAAGCTAATTACGGAAATGAATAGAAAAATGACATTAAAAGTTGATACGTGTGGTGTTACTTAACATTCAAAAATAAATTTCTTGTAATATAAGATCGGAAGGAAATGGTAACCGGAATTAAATTGACTTTAAGGCATCCAATAGATATATCTATAAGAAAAATATAACCTATAAGAAAAATATAACCTCTTATGAGGGCATTCCGCCATCAGAATCCCTGGAATCAGTCGAAGTAATTTTTATAGTAGGCTTTTTAAAGTTTTTATAGGCTAAAGCGCTCTGCCAATCAATTCAACTAGACAAGGGTCACAATTTGATGAAAAGTAGTTCTCCACATAGCATAGTTTCAAAAATATTTACAAATCTTTATTTTATGGTTCTATATACATAGTGCCCCAGAAATGGCAATAAGACGCCATGCATGTATAATATTTATTTGCAAACCCCAAAAACTAGTCTTGTCGATGCCTATAACTGTCCCGCTTGCCTCTTTAAATTACCGATAAAAATACTCATCGGTGTCCAGAAACACTGAATTTGCATTCGTCTAAATCGGCTAGAAACACCCTCTTTGCATGTCTAGGCATGAAACTGACAGCTAGTGTAATTTAAATTTTGAAATTTGAAAATCGGTTGGTAGCACTGAATCCTGAATCTGCTGTCGTAATGATGTCAGTCTCACCAGTTATACGACTTTTCAGGTAGTAAGTTTTGAATAGCATTTTCAGCTGCTTGTTTAATGTGTTCTGGTATATTATCATCCATTTTCTTGTACTTATTATGCACCGATTACTTATGGCATCAAAATTCATAAACAATACCTACTGGATACTTGATTTTCAATTTTAAATTTGAATCCTTACATCGTTCGATAAGTATGTATTGCCAACAGAATAAACATAAATTATCTAGCCCCGATATTTGGACAACAAATTACCGATTTTTTTTAATTTATATATTTTTTGTCGGCCTAAAAAATGTTGTGTTTCACATGTCCAGAAACTGTTTTGCGAGTGCTCGTACTTCGGCCTCTGCCCTCAAACCGTACTCGCATTCGCAAAAATTCCGTTTCTGGCCTTGTGAAACAAATCACTATTTTCTTATTAAACTATAATGTTTAGTCTTTCAAAAAATGTTCGAAATGCTTTCCTTGATTTGCAACACAAGCCCGGGTTTGTCTCTGCATGAGAAATGTAATTTACATACTTCACCATGTACTAATTTAATATCAACCATTTCGGTGTTCGGAAAAGAACCAATTTTTAACTTTATTAAACACGTATGAGTCAAAGAAACCACGAGACTGATTGTTAGCCTTCCTGACGTAACTGTTAAGATGTCAGGACATTTTTAAATTCGACTTCTTGGAGTATTTTCCGTTCAAAAGTTACAACTTCGCTGTATATAGGTTTTCCAGTCATATTTATACGTGTGTTAGTTCATCAAATGGTGTTCAGGCAGCTGGCGGTTCACAATTTTAAGCAACTGTAATGACCACTTTAATTTTCTCGTTCATAATTATTTGTTTTGGGCTTATTTGGGATTTTGGGATTTGTAACACAGCTTTGTTCTAAAAATTTCGCCGAGTCGAGGCAACGCCGGGCTTTTCCCGCCTCGTGATTGGTCACAGGTGCAGATATCATGCGACTAACCGGTTCCCCCTGCACGTTGCAAGCCTAGCGCGTCTGTCGGGGACCGCGTGGCGTGGTTTGGGATGAGTTCTTGACGGGCCGCGAGAGTGCAAGGTCGTGCTTCTGGGTGCTTTAGTGCGTGTCGTTATCCATGACCGCCGCCGCTCGCTCCTTTTCGAAAGCCTGAATAGCAATTTCACGGCCTCCTGGATTAGTGCGAGACTGACGTCTCTACGCGGCTCGCCACATTTGCATAATTTTTGTGATTCTGAGGCCAACGTACTTTGGCGCCATCTGTTGGGTTTTTGATAAATTATCTGTAACGTAGGCGTGACTTTCTAGATTAATTTTAATCCAGGAGGCCGTGGACGTATGCAACCAAAGGCACAAGCGCAACGTACTGTAGCGCCTCTACAAACCATAAAAAACGGCTTGAACTAAAAATGCGGCGGGCTGCGTAGAGACGTCGGTCTCGCACTAATCCAGGAGGCCGTGAGCAATTTGGTCCGCCACATGGTCGGGATACCTATGAGCGTGCGATCTACAGGTCTCGCAGTATTTGTTGTTTCCCAGGTGGGCTCTGCATCTTTGCCTGAAAATAAGGGGGACTCTTTGGACATCGTACACACCCAAACATCAAGTCAGAGCCCGATTATTCTAGCGATGAGCGCCTCCGTCTTTGATCGACGCAGCCAGGCAAAGCCGCCTAATTAATGTAGAATGCTATATTTGTAATTAATTATTCAAGTTTACGATCCAGCTGCCGGCGTGGGTCGCTTGCAGGCGCTCTTAGAGGCAGATGCGAGCCGCCCGCTTTGGGGCCGTGTACCAATTGTTATTTTAGTAGTGAGGTGACTTCCCAGCTGGGCTCTTAGCTATAGCGCCTATTTGTTATTTGCTATTTTTATCTGTGTACGCTGACTGCATGCTGTAATATGTTGAACCAATAGAAAGGTTTACTGTGCGTTGCTTTATGATTTTCCTATGAGCCTGTGTATGTTTATTTAAAGGTTAAATTATATACTGTGTCAGATTTATCTTAGGCGGAGCCTGAGAACAGTTGATAAGCGTCGCAGGTAAGTCAGTGTGCTCGTTGCTGCAGTGTTGGAAGTCGTGAGACTGTTCTTATATTCTATTCCCTTTTAGCTTTGGATTTCGCCATTTGCTTCCTGGTTGCTCTATGGACTTACCTTGGTATTTCGTTCTGGTTGACGGAATCGGATGGCGCCCTATTCAATTTTATCACTGTTTACCGTCCCTTAGGCCGTTGCCCGTAGGTAATCTCGTGTAGGACCACCCCTCGCTCTACTGATGTTTAGCCGATATATCTTGTTACTGGCAGGGCAGCGGCCGTAGGTGAGTCTTTGTCCCGTTTTTGAGAAATATCGTCCACGCTGGCCGTTTAGCTTTTACCTAACTTTCATATGAGCCGGCGCGGTGTTATTAAAGTCGATTTAGACCGTAACAAAGATGATGGACTAAAAATCAGATTTATTTTTAGAGTTCAGGTTATAATGTTACCAAATACAATTCTCTTCAGTATTAATGTAATTGACTCTACTAAGTTTTTTATTTAGCTGTTTCAGTCATATTAAAAAAGTTAAGATACTTTTATTTATTGTGTACATAATTAATACACTTCAACCAATCAGCGAAAGACCTTTTGCGGTGGGGTTTTTTGATTGAAGACGATAAAAATATTTGCTTCATTTTAATTTGAAAAATGTAAAGCCAATTTAATCAGAATAAAGCCACCTATGTGGTGGGCTAAAAAGCTATTCAACTTTTAATTGTTGACAGTATAAAGTCGTTGGTGTTATTGTAATACCTAATTCTTTCTTTACTTATAATTTTATAGTAATCCATACTTCTTAAATTGTTCCAGTATTAGTTTAAAGACATACTGGATGCCTGATATGTTACTACCAACGTCGCATATTCAATGAAGTGATGTATGGTGTGTTAAAAAAAAACTCATTTGCAGCATGCCATAATCAAATTAAAGTTTGCCGTATATTGTGTTAAGTGATTTTGACGTCATTAAACTATCCTTGTTATCAATTCCACGATTGGGTGTTATTGGTGCATTTAAGCTGAAATTATTCTATGTAAAATTTCTGAAGACGGCCCTGCCTAAAGTTCAACCCTGGATCTTAAAGCTACATTTTAAATATAATTTGGCCCAAACAATGATGCGTTCACGGTCCGTAGAATTCGTCCCGTAAGCGTTCTCTTTTTAAATTCAAAACAAACATAGATATTGTAATTCTTTTCTTGATGAACGTTTCCGTTTCATATACCAATTGCGTCATGTTTCGCGACTGCTCGGCGTCGTTGTAATTGCAAATTCTTCAAATCCGTATGCAGCTAATCAATTCTGAACAACCCTTCCTTGTTCCACGCACAAAGAAATTAGGCTTTGGGATTACTTTTGTTTTGGCAATAGCGCATTATGCTACCCTTGGAAATTTCCTGTTATTGACTTCAACGCCCGAAGTTCGTAAAAGCTGACCTTGTAACTTAATACTTTTGGGATTCGCTGGTTAGCCAGGAATTCTTTCTAGAACGCTTCTTGATGACCAAGCTTTGTGTGAAGGAAATAAAAATTGATAACTCCTTAGGGAATGATGCATTTAAAAGTATTAATTTCGGAGTTCTAAACTCTTTTCCGTCGTATTCTTCAGGCAGAGCCCCATTTGAAATTTCAATCAGTATCCGACACTTACAGAAGTCAGTGTGTAAAGTTTTGCACTTCCCCGGCCTTCGGAAGCCGGGGGCTGCACTGATTTGCGCGAGTGTTTTCTTGTTAAGTTAGTAAGTTCCGCTTAAACCTTTGGAACGACTGTTGACTCCTGCGGAGTATTAAGAAAAACACGCGCGGTGGGCAATTATTTCAGTTAGCGTTGGTAAAAGTAAGCCGATTCGTCTCCTACAGTTTTTTTTCTTCCCAGGGGAAGAATTTTGCATCATTTGCAGACCCGATTTGAGACGGCATCTCTAAGCTTGTGATTAACGGTTTCCCGTGCCTTTGTGGGGAAAAACCATTTGCATACTGCATTTTTAAATTACCAACGTTGAGTAAATCGTAATCGAAGTGAGGCCCACCGCGTGTCATCATCGTAGTGCTCTGGTTGCATCTGTGAAAACTCCGATTTCGTTGTGCCATTTCATCCTAGTGCGAGGCCGCATCCTTTTGAGTGCCGGTCGGCGTTAAGCCACCTGCCAGGTCCGGTTCCAGCCCTTTCTGCACTTCTGCAACGCCTTCCAAGCTCCCCGAGGCCGAGGTTATAGCCGAAACGAACGACGTACTTACAGCTATCAGGTAGGAGCTATGTATTACTCCAATTGTGCCTAATTAATGTGCGACTATAATTGTGTGTGTTCTTCAAGAGTTCGTAAAGATTGCGCACGTTATTTAAACGTAAGCCCATGTTTTGCTTTGTTTATTGCCAATCAGGGGCCTCACCCCTGTAAGCTATTTCGTTTTGTCCGTTGTGTAACCATATATTTAGACCATAGGGTAACTTTGCGTGGGATCCCTTTCATGTTCATATAGGATGTGTCTTTTCGTTTTATTGAGTTTAAATTCGCCTCCGGGCGATTTTTATTAATGTAAAGATTTGTGTAAACTTTAATTCCCTAATTAATAAATCCATTAAAGTCAATTTGATTATTTGTTGAGTTCTGGACCCCTTCTGGGTCATCATTTAATCCAGTGTGGCAAAGGCCGAGTGTAATTTGCATTGTAAAGCTGAAAGTACGCCTTTTTGATAAGCAAGCCCCAAGCTCTGGGCTAGTGTTAGTGTTTGTTTTGTTACTATTTAGTAAGGGTGTGCCTCAAGGTAAGTCGTTGTGTATGGCCACTCTTGGTGTTCTTCCTGAAGACTCGGTGGATGCTTGGACAGCGAGGCGAGGACCTCCTCATAGCTTCGTGAAGTTCTTGCTTTATTCACGTAAGCAACCCCTTTTTAAAAAAGCAAGTGGCGTCCTTTTGGCAATTCTTTTAAGCAAGCTTAGGGTAAGTACCCCGTCGGTTTTTCATTTAAGTCTTCGAACCACGCCTTCCCGACTGAGTTAAGCGCGCGTAATCGGAGCCACGAAATCTGCTCCAACACTTTAAGATCTGTGTTTTCTAGGGAAAACCGGCGAACCCTGTAGTTTGTACCCGATTTTGGACAATAATTTTGATCATTGTCAAACTGATGAATTTATACCGTAACAAAGGTCTGAATGATATGCGACGTTACTGGAACGACTATTTTCAAGAAAGTCGATAAGTAAGACGAGAATCCCAGAAAACTGAGAGCATCAGTTTGACTGCTGACAGTTTTGTTCTGAACTTTTTTGGAAGTGGGGAGTTGGTATATCCACTATAATTGTGGTTTGTTTGGTAATAGGGCCATAGTGACGATTCTGTCAAAAAAGGGTGTCAACATTTGAGGCACCCTTTTCATATGCAAAATGTCATGCAGTATCGATCTAACCGATTTCTCGGCAATCATTAGTCTTAAGTACCGTTTTAACAGGTAATTCGCCCATCTTCCATCACCAACGTCTCCACTTTACCCATTAATTCACAGTTCTGTGCTATCATGGTAAATTATTTTATATTTGTTAGCTATTTCAGTAAAGTGAACGCCCTCCCTAGTCAAGAATTTAGTCACTGCCCGGTGTTTAATTTTGTCGTATCCAGACACACTAGTAAATCGACTATAAAATCGAATATTTTATAGGAATCGGGTGAGGCTTTCCAAACTGACTTACGACAAGATGCTGAATATAGGTAAGAAGATATGGGTTTTCAATGCACACGCGGTAGAGAACGGCCAAAAATTTCCCTTTCGTTAACATCTCGACTATTTTTCTTTTTATAACAGCATCTTCATTTATCTTCTTACTGTGCCATGCGGATGTTTTGTGCATAGACGCCCTTTGCTGTCCGTCCTTCTCGTCCGTTTCAGTAACTCAAAGTTGTCTGACAGTGCCTCGTGCAATGATGAATGTTCCACAGCTATAACATTTGCGTGCTTCTAATTCCATGCTCTTCAACTTTTCCTTGTAGTTCAAGTCAGTATGTGTTCGAGGTATGCAATTTTTATGTTATTTTTGTATTGCCAAATAGTTCTCATGTTCTTATAGGACTTTATCCGCCCATGATATTTATTTATAGATGTCATTTGAAGTGTTCATGTTTCGACATCGTGGAAGAGAACAAGCCAAACGTAGCACTTAACATTTCCATATCGATGTTAAAAATTGCTTGTCTAATTCTGCAGTTAATCTCCTCTCCATGTCTGGGCCCCCTTTGTTGTTTATATGGCAGCCTACGTGCTTAAATTTTGTAATTCTTTATGAGACATTTCGCTTCCAAAGACGCGCTCCAACTCTGTAACCCGAATCCTAAGCAAGTTGAGCATTGTACCGCCAGATGCTAGCGTACGAAGCACTAGCCTATAGTCCCTCTATTTACAAATAGTAGCGACAACCTTCGATGTTGCCGCTGGGGCAAAATCACGTTGGTATCCTTTAAGTCCCTAGCATATTTAAAAATTGCCAAGGAAGTTGTATAATTAATTAAAATGTGACATTGACATTTGTCGTGATTTTATTCATTTTTCTCTCCGGGGGCAAATTCTAAGTTGATGACGTGGAAATGCCACGGTGTTGTGTTGATAAGTGTAAAAATAGTGGCAGAAAAGGATTTCAGGTACTCAGATCAGTTATTTTTTCATTGTTTACACTGAAATTTACCGTTTAGTAACTTTTTGTATTTTCATGTTTGCATCAGGTTTGCCCCAGGATGTCGCTACTATTTGTAAATAGAGGGGCTATACACTAGCCTACAGTTCCTATATGTACTAAGAGTTCAGCCATTGGATCCACAAATCAAGGACGATGTGATGTAGCAAAGATATATTTCGTTTGTTTTAGTTGAAAGAAGTATAGTCTGTTCAGTAAACATAAAAACACAAAGTTGCCTTTGATATCCAAAATTTCATGAGTGTACTTCTAAAATTCACATTTGTCTAGGAATGTACTTACAAAAAGTTACTAAAACAAATAGGTTAAGGGTGTGACATTTACTATCCATCTGTTATAAATGTTGTAATTAACTACTTTTAAGGATATTATACAAATACTGTGTTGGATACTATTGACGTAGCGTTTACTAATGGGTATCTTTATTATATTTTATGAAACTTCAGGTTAGAATTTCTAGAAAAATATCTACTTTGACACTGACAATGAGAAATATTAAATGTCATTTTTAAATTCAAATCTGCCAGTATTCAGGCGTGAAAACCTTTGCAAAACAAAATACAGAATCCCTAGTAGAAAAATTAGATGCACATGCCAACTTAAAATTTTTTAAATGTTTTTGTATTTACTGAATGCCCTGTATGCATAAAGTTTAAAATTGGCAAAAATCAGGTACTCCATGGGTTGTGGATCCAACACAAGTCACCCTACATGTCCCAACTCTTGTATATACAGGGACTCTACACCAGCCTCTACATAGCAAGGTAAATGAGGTTACAGATAATACATACATTTCGTTTCCCATGTTTCCACGCATGATCGAGGAAAAGTGTATATTCAGTTATAATATCACAAGAGCATCGAAAATAATCGATTATTTTCCGAGTAACGAGACGTAATCTGCGAAAAACCACGAGAGCGCAGCTCGAGTGGTATTTTAAGGATTACGTCGAGTTACGAGTGAAAAATAATCATTATTTTCGATTGCTCGAGTGGTATTCGTTACGATTATATAATGAATAGACCGATAATAATAAATTATATTATTTCTTAGGTTGGCACTGTTTGTGTTAGTGGCACTGTTTGTGTTAGTGGCACTGTTTGTGTTAGTGGCACTGTTTGTGTTAGTGGCACTGTTTATGTTGGTGGCACTGTAAGTCTATGTCAAATTCGACGTTATCAGATTAGGTTTTGCGTCAGTTTGTGTCAAAACTGACGTAAAACCTAACCTGCTAACCTCGAATTTGCAATAGAAAGTTATTACATCATGGATCTAGATTATTATTATACTCTATTCACTACAGTCCCGGATTGTCAATGTCAAAATCCAATTAAAAACAATCCTTTATATCATGATTAGTATTTTTAAGTCAAGCTATGGGTAACTAGAAACAATTAATAATAATAATAATAATAATAATAATAATGTCTTTATTCCACCATCTAACTACAATTAAAAATTAACACTCAAAAAAAATATTTAAAAAAATAGGTATCGTAGAGCAGTGGAAACACGAGGACCAGTTCAGTATTATACCGCTTTTCAACTGGACCTCGATTAATTAAGTAACGCTATAAATGTAATGCCTAAATATTTTGTTTATGGTAGTATAACACGACAAAGTAATATAATTGTCTGTAAAACCTGAATGTACAAGCAACCATAAACCTTTGTTTTGGTTAAATTTCCGAACATTGGCTGAACAAAAATTTTGAGTATGTTTTGTTAAACAGTGATGGCGTTAAAAGTTTTAATGATTCTGGGAGGTTATTGTAAACTTTACTGATATTGTATTGAAAGGATCTCTCAAATAAGGCTGTTCTATGGTATGGAGGAGTAATTAGACCCCTGAATCTCAAGTTTAAATGATGTACATCAGTTCTAAATTGAATTTTATTATATAAATAAGGTGGGTTCTTTTCAAAGATAATTTTATGGTATAACGATGCTGTGCGAAGCAAACGCCTGTCTTTCATATTAAGCCACTTAGATTCAGATAATTTGTGTGATATATGGTCATATTTACGCATACCGTAGATAAATCTTAAGCATGAATTTTGAATACGTTGTATTCTATTGGAAGTATCAGAATCTAGGCTAGGAAAAAATATTTCTGAACAATAAGAGAACTGAGAAAGCACTAATGATTCGCACAACATTTTTTTAATTGATGGATCCAAATAATGTTTATGGGGATATAACAGCTTTAAACTAATGTGAGCTTTTTGTATGCATTTATTAATATGTTGCCTGTATCTAAAGGTATTATCTAATATCAAACCTAAATTTTTCATACTATTTTTGAGAGGTAGATTAGTATTATTAATTGCGACGCGTACCATACTTTGGATATCAGGCCTATCAGCATCTCTTCCAAATAGAAGAACACAAGATTTATTGGGGTTAAGGATTAGAGCATGTTTCGATGACATCTCAGCCAACCGATTTAAATCATCAGACAATTGTTCCAAGGCTGCATTAAGTTGAGAAAGATGAAAATATATATATATTTGTGTGTCGTCTGCGTACATATGAATTTTACTAAACTTGATATAATTAGGAAAATTTGAAGTGTAAATGGTATATAGTAACGGGCCTAAAATCGAACCTTGCGGCACTCCTTGAAGTATTTGCTGGGACTTAGAGATTCTATTATCGATTTTTACACATTGATATCGTTTATTAAAATAACTTCGAAGTAACGTTATTGCATTAGGTGCAAATCCAAGATAGTGAAATATAGAATACAGCAATTCATGGTTAATAGAGTCAAATGCTACTAATGTCAAAACTATAAATTATAGGTTATATTTCGAACTGACTTAAGCAAAAATAAATAAAAGTTGCCAGGTAACAAAAACCCAAATTTTCAAAATTACGCTTTTGCGTTGTCCAACCTAGTACTAACAAAAAAAACCAATAGAAATTCTACAGTGCTACCATAAAACGTCATTTTTGACAATCCGGGACCATAGTGAACGGAGTATATCCATTATTTTTGCTTTGTTGGACCCACCGAAACACCGAAGTGATTATACCACGTCGTCAAGGGTATATCCGTAACTAAGTAAAATTCTCAATTAATATTAGCCAAATTTATAATGAGTTGTATAATCAGTTATAATATCACAAGAGCATCGAAAATAATCATTATTTTCGATTTCTCGAGTGGTATTCGTTACGATTATATAATGAATAGGCTTATAATAATAAATTATTTTATTTCTTAGGTTGACACTGTTTGTGTTAGTGGCACTGTTTATGTTGGTGGCACTGTACGTCTATGTCAAATTTGACGTTATCAGGTTAGGTTTTGCGTCAGTTTGTGCCAAAACTGACGCAAAACCTAACCTGCTAACCTCGAATTTGCAATAGACAGTGATTACATCATCGCTCTAGGTTATTATTATCCACTATTTTTGCTTTGTTGGACCTACCGAAACACCGAAGTGATTATACCACGTCGTCAAGGATATATCCGTTTATCTATACCTTCTAACTAAGTAAAATTCTCAATTACTGTTGGCCAAATTTATAATGAGTTGTATAGTCACTTATAATACCATGAGTAGTCAAAGTTATGTCGACTATTTTTGCGGTGGTGTCACGAATGTCCATTGCGCTTTGGTACGATTAGGACGAGTGCGCCAGCACGAGTCCTAATCCCAAGCGCAATGGACATGAGTAGTGATATCACCGCAAAAATAATCTACTTAACTTTGACTAAGAATGGTATTCGAGGGACTATTTAATGAACCAAACTACTTTTTCAAATTAGTTTTCAGTAAATCTAGCCACAAACTACGCAATTTCTATAGTAACAGAACACTAAAATTGAGTCTTTCTAATAAAAATCACATTTGTTAAAAATAGTCACTTGAATACCTTCTAGGAAGATATATCCACTGATATTTTTTTGATTGGTCAAGAAACGTCAGAATTCTGGATTTTCATTGGTCACTTTTTGACAGGTGACAGGTGAATTGAATAGTCACAGTTATTATATTAGGAATACCAAAAAAGTGAGTTTTTGAATCTATGCTGGCTATATTTAAAATTGAATTTGATTGTTAATCCCTATTAACAACCCGGGACCATTTTCTAAATAACTGTCCTCCCATTCCGAATTTCTTCATCGGGCGCGACCCCATAAGGTCCAGAGCGCTGGAAATCGGTTTATTTATGTTGCTTCGGTTGTCTGCAGTTGCTGTTTAATAGGCGGATTGACGATCGCTTGGAGATTTTACAATCGGTGCGAAGTTTAACTGTTATTTATTGGCGTACCAGCGACATACAGTTCCGTCCTCAATGAGGATTGATGGGTGCTCAGTTGGGTTTATTGGTTCGATTTACGTGCTCCGATCGGCGGCACTTTCGACGGCTCCTATCGAATGTCAACCTAATTTGGTGGCAAAATGACCGTTTCAGATGCGGTGCATTTCCTGTGGCTTCCGGCGGATTAAGTTCTCGTTTGTTGCGGATTTCTGTCCGCTGCATTTTCTCTGGACGACGCGACGTGATGATAACTCATGTGGTCTTCCTGGCTAAAGATTTTCTGTCTGTGTTGCAACTTTTATACAGGGAGAGGGTTGCCGCTTGGGATTTTGTATTACACTAAGCAATAGCTTATTTAAAGCTGTGACTGTCTTTTCGGCTCGGACGGTTATGAATTAATAAATCACAAATAAATGCTGAACCGACTGTTGAAGCATCATATTTAATATTTACTTTAGAATAATCGTAGAAATTGTTCGTGGCATTAGAAGCTGCAGCCAGATTATTTTAAATCTTGCTCAACTCCCGCTGTCCAGCAAGCTACCATACTTAAAGTTCTAATCTTGGATTTGCATGTCATTTGTAAATACCATCTGCAATTTAAGGCGGATGTCATTAGTCTATTGTTAGAGCTTTCGGCGAAATGCAGCTCTCTCTTGCGATGGTCAAGCATGTTCTTCCCCCTATCCCTAAAGGGGTGGTTTAACGAGTGTCCAAGAGACAGACACTTCCAGAGTCACGTTTAAGACACCGAGAGAGATACATCTCCTCTATATTCAGTACCGGCAATTTATCTTTGTAATTATACAGTCTGCTTTTATCGTTATTAGTGTTACATTGGTGTATATATTGTAAATAAAGTGTTATTACTAGGGATGTCGTACCCGGTCTAAAATCAAACCCGGGTACCCGAAAGCAGTACCCGGGTACCCTCGGGTACCCGAAGAATTTACATTTTGCCTTATTATTTTCTGGCGAATGAAAATATTTTCATACAGGCGATTTTTTATGACATTGTTTTCGTATTTGTTTGTACTTGTGTAGTTTCATACAATGTTCAAACTCTATGCTCTAAGCATTTTAATGCCGCGAGTTTTCAAGTGAACTAATTTGAAATAGTACCTACTCGCCAATTCAAACTGCAAGTCGTCTGTCCTAAATATTTTCAGACTTCCAAGTGTTATCAAATTCAAGTACGTGACTTTTTATGCGAAATTGGTAGCAGCATCAACATCACACAGATGATGTTTATGTTAGTTCAACCAATACTGATGCGATTTAATGGTGCTATTGACGGGTTGAATATTTCTGTGAAGCGGATTTATTGCCTTACATGAAACAATAATCAACATTCTGTGGTATGGGATGGGTTGATTCTTGTTATTACTGCATTGTTGTGTTTTTCTAGAACTTATTCCTATTCTTTTTAAGTTTTTATTATCTTCTCCGAAAAAGGCTGAGTTTTTGGGCATTACATAATTTACTAGTCGGGTACCCGGGTCTTGAAAATATACCCGGGTTGACTATTACCCGGGTCGACCCGGGTACCCGGGTACCCGCCGACATCCCTAGTTATTACAATTATATTCGTTGTGTTTAATCATTCACGACCGCGACGACTTGCGTGATTCTCCGCCGGTATTTCATTGTGCCCGTAAGGTTCGGGTCGCAACACCGGCTCACCATACATACAGTATTTTTGGACCAACTATTGTTAACGTTTAAATGTTGATCTAGAGAAATTGCAATCAATCAGAAGATAAACCTGATCATTCCAAAAGGATTGAACATGGAAAGCAATGTATACGTACATGAGTGGCGGAAAAGTGTAGCTTGTAAATTGTGAACTCGAAGTTTCATCTGGAGTATGTGTAAAATCAAAAGTAAATTGAGTTTGCTAAACATAACCGGTAGTGACTAATCACTTTATGTATAAATACTTCCGTTTTATTTCTGTTAAAACTACGTACACAGGGTGATTGAAGTTCATCTGAAATTGTGAGTAGTTCGTTTATTTGAAGAGACGAAAATTGAAATTTACGAAAAATCAATTATTTTTGTAAAGATCAGTTTTTATCAAATAATCACTCTGGCATCCTAACATGACCGAGTTTTGAAATGCCAAACAATTCGATAAGTTTTGTTGAATGTTCAGCTTGAGTTTGGTTGTGATTTTCCGCCTAGGTTCAAGCGGTATGTGGACGATATTCACGTTATTGTCGTAAAATGGCCCGAGTAGCTGATGACCTTGCAGGACACAGGTGATTAGTTAGATACAACTTTGGTATCAAAATAAATAATTTTTATTTATTAAATCATATTCAGGCATTTTTAAAGGAAGTATCACTGGATCCTTGTGAATAAAAAATAAATGGTAAAAGTGTGAAAATAAAAAATATATACATATTCATGTTTTGTAAATAATTATTACGGAAAGTCTGAATATCGGCTTCATCGTCTTCGTAGATTAATTCCACACTGTATAATGTTACTGAAAAATACCCAAAAGTTTAGAATAATCCACCAGAAAACGTAATAAACAAGAATTTGGAAAATGTTTAGAACACATCTGCTGGTTTGAGCACGAATAACGAAAAGGGAAATCCAAGGGCATTCGGAGAGCGTTTGTGGTAGTACTTTCACGTAATATTTTATATTTCAATATCGAGCCGAATCTGATCAATACACTAACATCAAATACGGCATGACGAGTGGGATAACTCGAAACAAACAGAATCTGGAATGCATCGGAACAGCTTCCTTCCCACTTCGCTTTCTTCTGCTTGTCCAAAGCCGGCTTGTACGTGGAATATTTACAAATGCAAAGTCCCTGATCTGCCGGTATCCTAGTTATACTTTTCCGCGGAAGGTGCTTGGAATTATTGCCAGCCTCCCCGTTATTGTTCACCTAAAGAGATAAAAGTTAAGTACCAACCGCTAGCCGACTGCCTGAGAGGATTTTCATCTGATTCGCCTCCAAACAAATATTCGGCCGGCGGTTTTAGGGAAGCGGAAGTCTTAATAGGCAATATGGTAATTTTTGAACGTTCAGATAACATACGTTTTTCACGAATTTGTTGGTATAACGTTCATCTCACAATTTCCGTATAAAGTCGTATATCTACGCCAAGTTTAAAACAGGCAGCTTTCATAAATCGGCGTGTAAGGTATTTCCTGTAGAGTATTAGAAAGCCTTCTTTGCAAATTTTAAAATATCAACCTTAAAGTGTATCCATTGCCATATAATACATATAAAAAGAATAAAAGTAAAAATGTTATTGTTAAACGAAACAGAAATAATTTGCTATTTATGTAACAAATACATATAGTCCAGTCGTTGAAGGTTTTCCGTTCCGAATTCTTTGAACCTTGACCGATTGACGTGAAATTTGGTGAGTAGTTAGGGGATGGCTTAAGGAGCAAAAGTGACATAGCGCCGAGGTGCGCTTTTACCCTGAGAGTGGATGCCACCTCTTCTCGGGGGTGGAAATGTGTTCACTCAAAATAACCCCGGAAATATATAGAGGGTAAAATTCTAAGTAAAAAATGTTCTATATAGTTTTTTCGATAGATCGATATTTTTCGAGCTATTCGCGATTGAAAACTTAAATTTTTCGTGATAAAAATGTATGTTTTTGGACGGTTTTTCGCGAATAAGTCAAAAACTTCGCGTTCTAGCAAATAAGTTGTATTAACCAAAAATGAAGCTTAGAAAACAGGAAAGAGATTCGTTTTTTATGAATGCTCTAGGTCCAATATAAAAGAAGTTATGGCTCGTTGAAGAAGATTTTTTTTGCAACAACTTGGTTCGAAGTAATCAACGTTAATTAACGAAAAACCGATGCATTTTTCGGGAAAAACGTATAGAACATTTTTTGTAGTGATTGAAAAGACCTTTAAAATGAGCACTGTTAAAAGTCGATTGCATTATAACTAAGCGAGTTACGATGCATAAACGGTGGGCCACTCGAATTTTTGAAAAAAAAAATGAGCTATAAAACCCCATCCATTCCACTAGAATTGATGTTGGCCATTATCCCTTTACAAATTACTTTATGTTAGTATTACTTATGTAATCCAGAAATTTGGTTGGGTTAGAATGCGTATTTTTCGAAAAAAATATGATGAAAACGGAAAAAGTATTTTTCAAATTTCTTAAAAAAATGCCGTATTTTGAAAATACCTAAAACTAAAGAAAAAACGTAAAAAATAATATAGTACAAAAATGTAGATTTTTTTCTTAACGAACATTTTAGGTTTTTTTTTATTTCTGTAGGAAAAAAATAACGGAGATATAAATGTTAGAAGTTTGCATTATAGTGCGCGGACCACCCCTCCCAAGCCCTTCAACTCTTTACTTTTTGAATATGCAAAGTCTGAGCATGTTGAAAAAGTTTTGGATTGCATGAGAAATACTAAGATAAAGTCATTTGTAAAGGGATAATGGTCAATATCAATTTTGGTGGAATGGCTGGGGTTTTAGCTCACATTTTTTTTTCAAAAATTCGAGTGACCCACCGTTTTTGCATCGTAACTCGCTTAGTTATAATGCAATCAACTTTTAACAGTGCTCATTTTAAAGGCTTTTTCAATCACTACAAAACATGTTCTATAGGTTTTTCCCGAAAAATACATCGGTTTTTCGTTAATTAAAGTTTATTACTTCGAACAAAGTTGTTGCAAAAAAAATCTTCTTCAATGAGCCATAACTTCTTTTATTTTGGACCTAGAGCATTCATAAAAAAACTAATGCCTTTGCTGTTTTCTAAGCTTCATTTTTGGTTATTAAAACTTATTTGATAGAATGCGAAGTTTTCGACTTATTCGCGAAAAACCGTCCAAAAACATGCATTTTTATCACGAAAAATCTAAGTTTTCAATCGCGAATAGCTCGAAAAATATCGATCTATCGAAAAAACTATAAAGAACATTTTTTACTTAGAATTTGTCCTTCTATCCATTTCCGGGGTTATTTTAAGTGAACAATTTCCACCCCCGAGAAGGGGTGGCATCCACTCTCAGGGTAAAAGCGCACATCGGCGCTATGTCAATTTTGCTCCTTGAGCCATCCCCTAACCACTCACCAAATTTCACGTCAATCGGTCAAGGTTCAAAGAATTCTGAGGTAATAGCATATTTTTACCTTCAACGACTGGACTAATAATCTGTGACTTTATTGGACGAGTCATTAGAGTCACATTATGTACGAGTTGCATGCGAAGCTTAATATTCGGCTGCTTTTCTACTTATATCTATCTATACATACTGCTCCACAAATGAACTGGATCACCCATAACAATTGTATTTATTACATTACGTCGCCAAAAAAAAAAAATATATATATATAAAAGCTATTGTTTTATAGCAAGTATACTCATATTAAGCATATTTAATTGCACTATCCTCAAATATCAACTGAGGAATTAACAAAATCATATTAATAAAATTAAAAAATAATAAAATTATAACAAAACTATATTTCACAAAAATAAGAGAAATCACAAAAAAAGGTTAATTAATAGTTCTTTGAGTCTCTTCGGAACGTTTAAAAATATTTGGCAACGATTTGGCACACTTTGTATGCAATGTGGTATCAACATTTGGGCAAAATTCAAAATGTTAAAATGATAATATTTTATTTATTATTTACGTGCCTCGACTACTTTGGTCAATGGCACAGGTACAAAAAGTTTACAAACAATGGACTAAAAATTAAATTAACGCAGATAGAGGTTAACAGTATGCTTATAAATTATTTCAAAGTTAGGTCATATATTTTAATATTTTGTAAGAAATTAATTATGTTTCTAAAATTGTTAGAACAGTTAAGGTCTTCTTTGAAGTCTAATTTGAGGCTTAACGTTGACATGCTTCAGCATCTTGAGGACATTCCGCGAGAATGTGCTTCATTGTTAGGCGAGTGTTGCAGTGCTCGCAGAGAGGTGGGTTGCCATATTCCATCAAGTAGCCATGTGTTGCACGTGTGTGTCCGATTCTTAGTCTCCGTAGTATGGTTTTATCTCTTCTGGTCATAGGCGGTAAGCTGCTTTTATTAATTCTGGGTTGGATCGCAGACAGCTTGGTATTTGAATGGTGCTATTTATTTGAAATTGCTTGCTTCAGAACGTTTTTGAGGTCTTTGTGGAGTTGGACTTCTTCTACAGGCAGGTCATACGATAAAGCTTCCTTAGCTGCTTGGTCGGCTCTTTCATTGCCGGTGATACCGACGTGTGATGGCACCCAAATGATGGTTATAGAGACACCTTGGGAGGCAAACCTCATGTATATCTCGAGCCAGAGGGTTTTGAGTGTACATGTTTTCTAAGGAATGAATGGATGGAAGTGAATCTGTGCATATTGAAACTGTCTCATTCACGTCCGTTGTCATATTAAGTGCCATCAGGATTCCGTACACTGCCCTTGAGTGTTTAATCAAAATATACCATCTCAATCTATATTTGAGGTCAATAGATGTTGGGTGGTCATTAGCAGAACCCATAGCACGTATAAATGAGAAAAAACTTTCCAGAATGTCCTGGTTTAGGCGATATACTAAAATATATTTGACGTCATGTTTGGAGTGCAATACTCATATAGACCCAACAAAGAATTTTTCTATCTACAGCTCTATGTCCCTAGGTGGGTCTTGGCTGATTCTACAATCGTCCTCCATCGTCTCCTATCCCTTGCCACTATTTCTCCATTTCTAATGCCTAACTTCCCTAAGTCGTCCTTCACACAATCCACCCATCTTTTCCTAGGCATTCTCTGTGATCGTTTTCCTTCAATGTTTCCTTGGAAAATTCTTTTAACTCCTATGTTGTCCTCCATTCTCCAAAGATGTCCTGCCTACCTAATTCTAGCTGCCTTTATTGCTGCTACTATGCTTCCTCCTTCTAATACTTCTTTTATTTCCTCGTTCGACCTTCTTCTCCATGTATTTCCTTCTCTTACTGGTCCCACTATTGTTTTTACTACTTTTCTTTCGAAGATGTTAAGTAGATTTTCTTGTTTTATGGTCATATACCAAGTTTCACTGCCATATAGTACTATGGGACGCACAATTGTTTTGTACAGTCTTATTTTCGTTGATCTGTATAATAATGATGACCTAAATATATGTTTCATGGCGTAATAACATTTATTGCCCTGCAGTATCCGTGTTCGTATTTCCTCTTCTATGTCATTACTCTCATTTATCACAGATCCCAAATATTTGAAGGAGTGCACCGAATCAAAATTGAAGTCTCCTAGTGTTATATTTTGTCGGATTCTTCCTCTTGTCATTTTCAGGAACTTTGTTTTTTCCTCATTAACTCTAAGTTCCATTTGTCTTGCCTTTTCTTCCAGTTCCAAGAAACCTTCCTTTACTGATAATATATTTCTCCCTACCACATCTATATCGTCAGCAAAGGCCAGTAGTTGTTTTAATTTATTGAGGATTGTTCCTTTTCCCTTGTTGGGGAGCTCACGTATTACTTTTTCCAGCACCAAATTAAACAGTAAGGTAGATAAGCAGTCGTTTTGTCTTAAACCCGTTTTAATTGTGAATGGCTTTGATAATGAACCTTGCACTTGGACTTTGCATTTCGAGTCTTCTAATGTAATTTTAGTTAATCGAATCAGCTTTTGAGGAATCCCCAGTTTTTTCATAGCATTCCACAGTGGTCTTCTGTCTACTGAATCATAGGCTTGTCGAAAATCAACAAAGAGGTGGTATATGTCGATGTTAAATTCCCACGCTTTTTCCATTATTTGTCGTATCGTAAATATATGATCTGTTGTGGCCCTTGATGCTCTAAAACCATTTTGGTAGTCTCCTAAGATCTCGTTGGCGTAATTTACTAATCTAATATGTATAATCTTAGATAAGATCTTATACGACATATTTAACAAGCAGATTCCTCTATAATTTGTGCACCTCGTCTTGTCCGCCTTCTTATGTATGGGTATTATGATGCCCGTCTTCCAGGATTCAGGTATTCGTTCTTTCTCCCATATTTTTTCGAGTATTACATGTATTCGTTTCCATAATTTACTTCCTTCTGCTATTATCATTTCCACATGAATCCTATCCTCTCCTGGTGCTTTTCTTTTCTTGAAAGTATTTATTATTTTTACTGTCTCTTTGTAAGCAGGCGTTTCAATTTCTGGTTCTGGTCCTGCATACGTTCTCTCCTCTTGGTGCTCTGCCTCTGGTCTATTCAGCAAATTCATGAAATATTATTTCCATCTTAGTTATACTAATTTTATCGCTGAGCAGTGCCCCACTCTCGTCCCTAACTTTGATGGATGGTGCCTGGAAGCCCTTTCGCTTGATGTTTACCTCCTTGTACAGTTGTCTTACATTTCCTTCTTTTTGGTGTTTTTCTAGGTTTTCTATTTCTTTGTTTAGAAATTCTCTTTTTTCCTTCTCAATAGCCTATACACCTCATTTCTAATGTTCTCATATTTGTTTTGACTATTTCTTGTTTTTCTTTGTAGTAGCTTAATAAAGGCCCTTCTCTTCGCTTCTGTTACTAATTGGCATTCTTGGTCAAACCACTTTTCCTTTCTTCTTGTTTTTTCTCTCGTAATATTTCTTCTGGTGGGTTGGCGACGCGAAACCCGTGAGCAGCGGATCCGTCACACAGCAAAGTGTTTATCGAATAAGCGTTGTTTCTAAAGTTGTTAAGATTAGTGGTTACTGGTGTGGGTGACTCAGTGAAGTAGTGAAGAGTAGGTACTGATAAGTTTAACAGCAAAGTGCGTATTAAGTGCATTTCGTGTAAATAAAAGACCGCATACGGCGGGCACTGACCGATACGCCGTCAGCTGTGCAAAGCCGGCGCGGCGCGCGCTTAGCGTAAAAGCGGGTCGGTCAAATTTAAATCTAAACCCGCGAGGAAAACAAACTCGAAGATTAAGAAGCAAAATGTTCCGAAAAACAGCGTATGAATACGGAGAGTCGACGTCAGATGAGGGGAAACGAAGGAGAGAAATTGAAGCAGACGATGAACAGGATGAGGCAGCTAGAAGAAGTAAGAAATCGTATAGGACTCCAACAAAGAAAAGAGATAGTGTAATGGATGGGGAAGGAATAATGGAACTAAAAAGCATGATGATGGAACTCCTGAAAGATGTGAAAGAAATTAGAAAGGAACAACAGGAATATAGGAATGAAATAAAAGAACTTAAGAAAGAAAATGGAGAATTACGAAAGAAAGTAGACATATTAGTAAGCAAGGTTGAAAAGTTGGAAAAGTCGGAAAAGAAAAATAATATAGTAATTTCAGGCGCATCATTCAAAGGTGAAAATATTAAAAAGGAAGTAGAAACATTTATGGAAAAAGAAATAGGGATAACGGTTCCGGTTAACGAAGCATATAAAATTAGACAAGGTGAAGGAAAATGGTTGACAGTGGTAAAGTTTGACAAATGGGACGACAAACGTACGGTGATGCAAAACAAAAAGAAGCTAGCAGGAAAAGCACTGTATATAGACAATGATCTTACAGAAGAAGAAAGAAGAATTCAGAAAAAGCTAAGAGATATTGCCAAAGTAGAAAGGCAACAAGGGAAAAGAGCTACAACAGGATATAAAAAGCTAATAGTGGATGGCGAAACGTGGCTATGGAATGAGAAGGCCGGGGAACTTCAGAAACAAGAAGACAATAAAGACCCCATGTCAAAAAACGGAGACCTTTAGACAGTGCAAATGTATTTCAGACGACGAATAGGCAACGAACAGGGACAACGATTAGGAATGAGAAAGCAAATAAAAAAGGATTTATCGCAGACACAGAAAGATATGAAACTAGAAAAATCAGAATTGATAGGAGCGGAGGTCAAACCGGTGCTTTTATGAAGAAAGACTATAAGTGGAAAATTGGGGAATGGAATGTAAAAGGATTGAGAGGCAAGGAGCAAGAAATTATAGAAGAATTCGAAAAAGCTGACCTAAAAATTCTAGGTTTAACAGAAACTAAGAAAAAAGGAAAGGGGAGCATAACAATGAATAACGGTCACTGTATGATATATAGTGGGGTGCAACAAATAGAACATGCCCAAGCAGGAGTAGCGGTCATAATCCACAAAGATTTTATACAAGAAATTAACAAGTGGTATTTTATTTCAGACAGATTGGTGAGAGTGGACTTTGGGAAAACGAATATCCAAAAATTTACACTGATCGTTGGTTACGGTCCCACTGAAAATGAAGTAAAAGAAAAGAAAGATGCCTTCTGGGATAAGTTACAGGATGAAATGGACACTGTCCAAGAAAATGTAATCGTTATGGGCGACTTAAATGGAAGGGTTGGGTCCAGCGAAGCCACTGATTATCCAGTAGGCAAATACGGGGAAGATATTATAAACAGTAACGGCCACAGGATTATAGACTTCTGTATAACAAATAATATGCGTGTCTGTAATACTTTCTTCAGTCACAAAAACATACATAAGTTTACAAGAGTAATGGACAGCAGAAACGAAAAATCAGTTATAGACCTAATCTTAGCTCAAAATAATTTCCACAAACTGGTAGAAGATGTACGTGTTAGGAGGGGATTTGAAATTGGCTCCGATCACTATCTGGTGGTTGCTAAGATGAAAATCTGGAAAGAAATAACGAACCAAGAGCAAAAGAAAGAAAACTATATCCAACCAAGTATCAAGGTACATAAACTACAGCAAAAAGAAGTAAGAGAGCAATACGGTAATAGATTAAACGAAGAAGTGGGGTACACAAGCTGGAAAAATGAAAATAACTTAGAAGTATTGTGGAAAATATTTAAAGATACAACATGCAGGGTAGCAGAAGAAGTCTGTGGTGTGACCACAAGGAGAGGGGCAAAGTGCACGGTATGGTGGAATAATGACATAAGAATAGAGGTACAGAGGAAGAAGAAACTATGGAAGACATACTTAGGTAATAAAACAGTTAGTAATTATGAAAGATATAAACAACAGAGGATAACAGTGAAAGCAAAAGTTAAGGAAGCAAAGTCAAAACAGTGGGAGGACTTCGGACACAAAATGGAAGCTGACAGTAGAGGTAATGCTAAGCTATTGTACAGAACATTGAAGAACTTAAGAAAGAATAACTCTAATAGCGGTATGGTGAAGTGTGTGGAAGGCGCCGATGGGGGGTTGCTGGTTGCGGATGTCCAGATAATGGAGAGATGGAGGCAATACTTCGCCGGCATTATGAAAGCTGATGAAGATATAATTGTTCAGGACACACAAGAACACGTAGGCGAAATAAGTAAGGATAACGAGCTAACACAGCAGGAATTTGAAAAGGCAATCGGAAAACTGAAAAACGGCAAAGCAGCAGGGCACGATAACATCAAAGCTGAATTGATTAAATATATGAACGGCGAAGCAAAACAACTACTATTTAAAATAATTAACACAGCATGGAATGAAAGTAGTATCCCAAAGGACTGGTCTCTGGCAACTATACTGCCCCTCTTCAAGAAAGGCGATCCGAACAAATGTGCTAATTACAGAGGGATTTCTATACTAACTGTTGCTAGTAAAATATATGAAACAATACTCGAAACAAGATTAAGAAATGCACTCGAAGTAACTTTAGATGAAAATCAATGCGGTTTTAGACCAGGTCGAGGTACAACAGATCTAATATTTTCCGTGAGGCAGCTGATAGAGAAAGCAGTTAATTACAATAACAAATTATACATGTGCTTTGTGGACTTAGAGAAAGCTTTTGACACTGTACCAAGGCAACAAATCTGGAATATTCTAGAACAAAGAGGAGTGGAAAATAAGTTACTAAACGCTATTAAGAGTATATACAGCTGCACCAGGAATATTATTAAGACAAATAATCTACAGTCAGAGGAGTTCATCACTAAATTGGGTGTGAGGCAAGGAGGAGTTTTAAGCCCCCTCCTGTTTATTACTATGATGGACGAAATAGCCAGAGAATGTCGTCAACACTGCAAAAAAGTACGTGTGGGTGTCAGATTTCTTCAACAAGTGCGGGTGTCGGAACTACTATATGCTGATGACTTGGTTATTGTAGCGAATTCGGAAATGGATTTACAGAACAACATTAACACGTGGAACAATGGTTTTAGTAAATATCACTTGAACATTAATGTCGAAAAAACCGAAGTATTAGTAATATCAAGGAACGAAATACAAGTAAGTGTGCAAGTAAAAAACAAGATTATCCAGCAAGCGGAAAATTTTAAATATCTAGGATCTATTCTTAACACGCGGGGTGAGCTAGAACCGGAGATAAACAGCAGAATAATGAATGCCACAAAAGTTTATTATGCTCTTAATAGAACATTTATTAAGAAAAAGGAGGTAAGCATGGACACAAAGATAAGAGTGTTTAACAGTGTGTATGTACCCGTGTTAACGTATGGATGCGAAACTTGGGCGCTAAGTGATAAAAATATAAGCAAAATTCAAGCGTGTGAAATGCGTTTTCTCAGAGCGGTAACGGGAGTAACTAGAATGGACAAAATTAACAATAATACTGTGCGGGAGTGGTGCAACGTCGAACCCGTCATAAACAAAATTGAAAGAAGACAATTAGAGTGGTATGGCCACCTAGAACGAATGGATGAACGACGAATAGTGAAGCAAATATGGAAAGCGGCTGTGGATCAAAAACGCAAAAGGGGAAGACCGAGTAGGACCTGGAACAATGCAGTAGGAAAAGTACTACAGAAGAGGAAGATCAACTGGAGACAAGCAGAAAATATGGCACGAGATCGAAATGCATGGAGAAATTTCTACTCCAATACCTCTACACCGTAAGGTAGATGAGGATGGATTAAGTAGTAAGTATATTTCTTCTGCAGCTCTGGTTATTATATTTTCAGTTTCCTTTACCAACTCTTCTATAGTGCTCTTTCCCGTTGTTTGGGCTAATATCTGTTGCTCTATTTCTGTTTGGAATGTAGACGCTATATTATCAGTTTCAAGTTTTTCTATGTCAAATTTTCTCTTCGTTTCTTCTCTTGGCTTTTCCTCTTTATATCACGTACATCTATAGGTTATTCTAACCATTGCAAGGTCCGATTCATGTACTGTTCCTCTGAAACTTCTGACATTTGTTATATTTGTCTTATAGTTCCGTTCGATTAATATATATGATCTATTTGCGACATATTCCTACCATCGTTTGATGTCCATGTAATTTTATATATGCCTTTTCTTGGAAACTGTGTACTACACACATGTCTTTAGTAGCTGCGAACTGTATGGCTCTGAAGCCATTATCATTACTGTCCTTGTGGTAGCTGTTTTTTCGTACTACTGGTTCGTAGCATTTTTCTCTACCAATCTGTGCATTAAAATCTCCGATGATTATTTTAATGTCTTGTTTCTGGATTTTAACATATATTCTTTCAAGTTCATCATAAATTTAGAAGACCTCTTTGATTCTTTCTTCCTTAATTTCTGTAGGTGCGTGAACATTTATGAGGGTAATATATTTGTTTTTGGTTTTAAATCTTATAGTGCATAAATATTTGTTGATAGGTACAAAATCTGTTATCTTTTTTGACTAAGAATCTCGTTCCGAATGTGTGCTGCGTGTTGTTGCCTCCACTAGAGTACATTATATATTTATCCATCATGTGTATATTGTTATTCATCCATCCTGTTTATTGTACTGCAGCTATTTGAATTCTATATTTGTCCATGTCTTTTAATGTAGCTTGTAGAGCTCCCAATCTGTACAAACTTCTCAAGTTCCAGGTCGCTAAAAATAAATAATTTTTCCTTCTTCGTTGCTTTAGCCGTCTTCGTGTTTCCTGTCCTTTTTGAGGCTATTGTAGAATTTTTTTAACAGTGTTCTTTTTTACGGTAAAGGGGTTATAAGCCCCCGAGAGGTTGTTAGCCTCACGCCCAACCCTTTTAGTCGCCTCTTACGACAAGCAGGGATACTGTGATTCTATTCTAACCCCAATCCATAGGGGTTAGTAAAGAATTTTTACTTAATATGATACCCCTTTGAAATTTAATGATGATAAAATAAAAAAATACGCCTGTTTTCTTAAGTAAATAAATTATCTAAGCACGTTAAAGGATAAACAAACATAAAAAGCACAAATGAAACGGAATGAACACGACGACCACAATAGCGCAATGATCCAACTAATGCTTCTAGTTTCAACATGCTCCCAACGTGACGTGACTGCGCAAACCGGACGAAATCTAGTCGCATCTGTAGCACACCATCTGTCTTTACACCATGGCAATAGGGGCATTTATTCAAACCGAAATGTCTTGTAACACATGAATTACTTGCAATTGCGCTCAGGCCATGTGACAACAATTTAAAAAATGTAGGACTATTGCCTATCAAATGAATTATAAATCACAAATAGGAATTAACTTCCAACTATTCAAACCACAAAATGCCAACTTTAGTTTAAATTACAATTTTTAGGACAACAACTGTGCTATCGCAATGCATAAACGCACAATGTCTAAGGTGTGGCTCATAGGTCACAATGCACATGCTTATTTCAGCAATTTTGAATTGTTTAAATTTTTTGCTCATTAGTGTTATAAAAGACTGAGCAAAAAGGTTGATTAAACACGCTCAGTTTGATTTGCTAAAATCTTAGTAAGAACTGATCTAATTAAGGCAAATGCCTTGTCGATTTAAAACAGAGCTGATAATGACATGTTCTTACAATTCAGCTTGATGCTGAAGTCCAGCGATCGCAAGTGGGATCCTGTGGTGTTGCAATCCATGAAGACGCGTAGCTGGGTTTGGCTGCAAAATTCCGAGAATTCCATGGTCGCTACTGTTAGAAGTCAGCTGTCAACAAAAGGATGCGGCACACGTTAGGAATTCTTGACCACATGTGGAAGCAGAATCGGGGAACTGAATTAGCTGAATTTAGCCTAAATATTTGAAAATTTGAAAACGAATGAAACTAAGCCGAGCATTCTTACCGAAGGTGTATTGGCCTAATTGCATAGGACCGGCACTGCAGCGGTTCAGTTATTGGCAGCGCAAGGAATCCAGCTTGAATAAAAAGATCAGTATGTAATACATTTAGATTAGCTTTCTTGCCTACGCCGAATGCACCTTAAGAAGAACAACGCCTTGTGGCTTTGTTTGTTAAGCAACCAAAAAGGTTGCAGTTAGCCCAGCAAATATCATCCGCTAAAGCGTGCCTCCGAAAAATCAATACTTTGTCATTTTGCTGTTTTAGCAGCCTACTAGAATCGAAATGCCAGGCAAGTTCGAACGTGCAAAACGCAGCGTTTATCACTTCGCATACACCCCTGCTGCGATAAACTTGAATTCGTTTGCTACAATAATTAGATATTAGGTGGTCCAAAATAAGGTGCCAAATGCATTAAGGCGCTTTTGAAATGAAATTGAAACAGGGCGTTACAAGTTTAGAGTTGGTAGTTCCCCGGAAAAAATGCACTTCTGCATTTTTTATATTTTCAAGCAGCTTCGGGGATTCACGGCAAAGTTGGATTCTTTTTAATTACTTAAACGTCGCTCAGTAAAAAAAATTAATAACAGGTAGCACCGAAAATAACTGTTTTGATTTTTGCATTGTTTAAAAGGCCCAAAAATGCCCACATATGTCCACTATTAAATATAATTTCATTTTTCTTTACTTTTTCGTACTTTTTTGAAAATAAAAACCGGCCTATGATCTAAGTCTAAAAATTATCAAAATTTTAAGCTATCATACAATTTAATCGGTCCAGTATCTTCGGAGGAGATAGCGAACAAACATACATACATACAAAGAAAGAAAGAGACCACCGATTTTATGGTATAGATAATTCATTTTAATGTAGTAGCTATTACTATTAAGGATATTTACATTCGATGCACCAACTGTTAGGAGTGATAGAGAAATGTGAATTGGCCCTCAAGATCTCTTTCTCAGGCTTGTTTTTGTGGTGCTACATGAGAACTTTGATTTGTTTGACGACAGTTGCCTATGAAACAGATTTTGTCACATATATGGCAGAAGCAAAAGCACCTTTAGCCACCGAGGAGAATGTCTTTAATTTTTTATTAAATGCGATAATATCTACATCGTTCTTTAAACACTCATAGTAAAATATGTGGGTTTGGATTTCCACCACAGTTGTTTTCAATGAAAAGAAATGTGTTTTGGGTTTTTCTATTACCTCAAAAGATCATTGAATTTTTCCTAACCTGCATAACAATTATTTACTGAATTATTGCATATAGCTTGGCATTTATTAAACCATTTAAAAGAATATAAAGTGTCTCCATGTTTTATTATCAAACTTTTTTCTTTTCAGTTACTTCTAGAACACTTAGAATGTCTAGTGTCAAGGCATGAAAGATCGTTAAGGATGACTGTGGTTAAAAGACAAGCAGCAGCCCAATCGGGGGTGTCCAGCGAAGTAGAGGTTCTGAAAGCACTGAAAAGCCTTTTTGAACATCATAAAGCACTGGATGAGAAGGTGAGCAGTTTAATGGCCCTTCACCTGAAAGCCCCATTTGCTATGTCATTAATCTCCCATTTCTACTTCAGGTTCGAGAAAGACTGCGGGTAGCATTAGAGAGAAATTCAGTTTTAGAAGAGGAACTAGCTTCAACCAAAGAAGAAGTAAGTTTAGTATAAAAACAGATTCACTTGCTTTGATCAGTGATAGTTAACGCTTGTTCCTCAGTTGCAACAATACAAACTCGGGGGGCCACCCTCAAACGTACCTGCAATAGAAGACAAACCCAAAGAAAATGGCCAAGCTGAACCTGGGGACCAAGTCACAAGTTCTAATAAGGTAATTATACAAGATCTTGTGATTTTCGTCCATTTTGAATGAAACGTTCGTAATTGAATATTATTCTTGAAAAGAGCATAACAGTATTTCCAATTTAAATCTGAAAGTGAAATTCTTGTTGTGCTTGGTTTTTGAATATCTGCCGAGTATAAATAGTTGTGCTTTATTAAAATTCTCAACTATTGAACCATCTGCAAAAGCCTACCGTTAATTGTAACTGCACAGAACATGTCAGGTAAAACGGGATATCTTCATTTGTTTTAACTGAGAATAATGCCTGATTTTCAACGTATGTACGTAATAACAGATACATTTTATGTGTACTCTCTAATTACGTAGCACTATTAACTGGCAACTTTTTTGGATAAAGACTGCAAGGACATTCTAATCGTTACAGTGTAATAAAAGTGAATACTAAAATAATTTTTCATGTAATGAAATAGCCAAGAATTATTCATAAAAGTTGTTAGTTTATAAACAAGGCTCATAGGTATTACACACTGCTAATAACAGCTACTTAAATATTGTTGTCATTGTTTTTTTCCAAATTTTGACCGATTTAGAATAGATACAGAAGTAAAAGACAAATAATATTGAGGTTATCCATTGGCGAATAGTTTCTGATGATCCAAGTTGCATTCGTGATATATGTATTTACAACCAACACCGTGAAGATGTAAGGGAATAAGTGAAAGAAAAAGATAATACTTTTCATAAAAATGAAACTCGAAGTAACTAACTTCAAGTGCTTCCACTTTTGATGTGTCGTACTAGGAGAGCCATGACTTGTGATTCGAGAAGTTATGTAGTGAAACTTAAAGCACTCCAATTGAAGTTGTCGGTTTTTAAATAACTTGATTTTAACCTTTTACTATTTTTTATTCATTTACTCATCTACCCCAATAGCTCACATCAATCTCCTGCCTATGCCGGTATAAGTAAACACACTTATTTCTGTAAGCACCAATAGGTATTTCGTGGCACTTTTGCTTGCGTGATTTGTGCATTCAACATTGCTATCCAGATTTTCATAAAATACATAAAGTAACAAATGAAAAAAAAGATTAGTGAATTTTGTTATAAAGAAAAACACAAAGAAACATGGAGGAGCCCAGATGAAAACATTCAATCAAATTTATCTTATTTTAATTGAAGACAAGTTTTCCAAGAATATAGAAGATATTAAAAACTATACTGATCTGAAATTGATTGTGACATTTACAAAGTCATTCTTTGCAATGAAGCAGCATTAAAAAGTAAAGCCTAATAGGAAACATCCAGCAATTACTAGTACAATACGCAAAAAGAAAATATTAAAAAAAAATACAGAAGATGTTGAAAATGAGTGGAGTTTAACAAAACAAATAATCCAACAGTGTAAGGAAATATTGAAGCAAGTAAATACAGTAAAAAACAAGAAAAACAAAGAATATTGAAGATCAGTTACAAGAAATATGAGAAGCAAAGAAATTGCACAGAAAAAGAGAGAGCATATCAGGAAAGTACAATGAAAGAAATAAAAAGAACTATAGAAAGCATGACATAAAAACGTTTTATAGGAAAAGAGGAATTAGAAGGAATAGTTATTAATCTAAAGTATTTGTCGCAGCACAAATGAAGAATTGATAGCAAGAAACATAAGAGTTTTTAAAGTGAGAACAAATGCATTTTCAATAGATAATAGACAATAATAAAGAGGTTGAAAGAATTACAGTAAGCAATAGAATGAACAAAACTCAAAAGTGAAGAAGGGATGCCAGCCTCGGACAAAACATAATTAATTCTTTAAAAAATGAGAAATTACAGATGCCCAGGGAAAATCAAGTAAAATGTGAATTGATTAAATATTGAAGCCAAATAGAGAACCCATGGAGTCTAAGAAAAAAAGATAATGCCCAATGAATGGAAAAACGTGGGAATTAATCCCATTTATTGTAAAGGTGACACACTAAGTTGCAATAATTATATTTGACTATATAACATATAAAATCAAGGCTACAATAGTTAACAACTAAACTTGCAGAGAAAAAGCAAGATGAATATCAATGTATACAGATTGGTGGCACCTTGTGCGAACATAAGGACCTAGTACATGACAATTGAGTTTTCACAGCAGGCACCTTGATGTAGTGTATTATCAAGTAACTATCACATTATTACAGTATTTGTGTTAGTTTTACTGTTACATTCGCTTCAAGACTTTTGCAGTGCTTTCGTTACTCATCTACTCGACTCTTTTGCAATCAATTATGAAAATGTCTTGGTTTTGTTACTATACAGAAGTACAGTGAAAGTCGGATATAACGACGGCCACGGGACCAGCAAAAGGGTGTCGCTATAAGCGACGGTCGTTGTTGCCGACGCCATATTTTTTATATGTTAAGAATGATCGTTGGATGAATAAAAAATGATAATGAATGGCAACAAAAAATAAATGAAGAGTTGTATACACTTGGAATGAAGTACACTACAAATAACAAGCTTAATAAAGTAAGGACAGTTTCAATGGTTAGTATACATGAGAGGCATGACTGAAGAGAGAACCCATAAGGGACAAATAGGTGAAGGAGACCACAAAAGGGATGTTATGAAACAGTTAAAGAAGATTTAAAAGAACTGAAAATGAAAAACTGGCAGAATTTCGTGTCCAATAGAAAATAAAAGAAGAAAGTAATACATAAAGTCAAGGGTTTTGAATTTTTATGGTATATAGAGCAGCGGTTCCCAAACTTTTCAATTTACATACCACAATTCACATTTCTGTCTGATTCAGGTTCCACTTAGTCTCTAGCAAAACTCTTCTATTATAGATATTGTTGTTTTGGAATACGATCGTGTACCACTCAGACAGATTCTGTGTACCACCAGTGGTTTTCTAATAAGAGGTTTCATTTTAAATTGCCCTGCATTAATATAACTGTCAAATATAGAGCTTTCTTGAGAGCTGGTAAGCAAAAACTATGAGATTTAAGAAAATGGAATGATATATATACTACAACAACACATAAAGTGAAAGTTCCCTAGAAATATAGTGAACATTTCAAGGAGTTGTGTTATTTTGCAAACAGAGACATTAATTGGTTAGCTAGATTATGCGGTCTGCTTAACATTTTTGTTTGGCCTTTAGGGCTACATGAAGGACCAATTCTACGCCAATAATCCAAACAATTCAAGCTCTTGATGGCAATGTTCGAGCTGTTCACAGAATGGAGTCGCGATTATGTGTAAACATGATGCAGATCTTTGTCAAAAGGATGAACATTTATTACAAAAAGATGTTTTTTTATTAATTTAAAAGGACATCCCTTAATCAAAAACTCTATATAGGATATGTCGAAATTGTCAAATTATATTTTTAACTTTTCTGATTTCTTGTTCCATAGCTCAAAGACCCAAATTTGAATTTAAAATTAGTTAGAATAATATAACATACATAAGCTGACCAATTTTTTAAGTGGTTGCATATATTTTTCAGAAACTAATTAAGTGGTGTGCAGGTTATGTGATTTAATTTAATACCTCATGAGCCTTGATGTTGAGATACGAAGAATTTCTATTAATTTAAATATTCAATTTATAATAAGAATAAAATGATGTTTGGTAGAACTGGGGATTCGGGATATTATACACTATCAAGAATTTCATACATTAATGCGAACAAGCATAGAAGTCCCAAAGTAAGAGAAATGAGACATATTTTTGTTCTAATTTTAGTAGAGTATGTTTATTTTTATAATCCACTAAAGAAATTAGGCAATCTTACAAAATAAAGTTGTGTGATTTATATACAGCTTTCTTTTGAAATCATTTCTTGTTGTATGTGAAATAAAAATATGTATTTTCATCTTTTATTTGCTGTTGCTCTGAGGTAATGTTTTATACCGAGTGTCTTAAAAAGAATTACATCTAGTATGCTTTGAATTTCTCATAATGCAATCTAAAATTTTACTTGAAATTGGCAAGACTGTAGGTCCATGTCAAATTTGAGGTTATGTTTTGCATCAGTTTTGACGCAAATTGACGCAGCACCTACCCTGCTAACCTGGAATTTGACATAGACTTACAGTCTTGCCAATTTCAAGTACCTAAAGTTTTGGATTGCATTATGGGAAATTCAAAGCATACTATAGATGTAATTCATTTTAAGACATCCGGTATAATCCTTGAGAAATACGTAATAAAGCTGCTCTTTATTGTGATACATTTCATTCCCGAATTTCAAGCCATCCCTTCTTATTTATAGACATTGTCTTTTCATTTTCTTACGCTTAGAAGAACTTCAATCTTCTTTTATTTCATTCTCTTATTTTGTTTTTGGATATTTAATATCATAAAATTTGTAGGTCTTACTACCCAATCTGCAGTAAAATTTTGTAATAAACCTTTTTAATTATTGATCCAGTTCTAACAGGACACTCATTTTACTCTTACATGAATGTTCGTTTCGGGTTACTCGATCTTTTAAATATACCTAAGCTTGTTTTATTTACTCTTCGGCTGCATGCAATATAATAGATGTTGTGATGTACGCATGTTTATGTGGTGGTATAGGGAGCAGCGAAGCAGCGGCTTACCAATGGTGGCATGGAGACGGAGACTGACTCTGCGGCTCGGATAGCTGACCTGCAGACCGCTTTAGAGCAACAAGTAAGACTTTTTTCATTTTTATTTCGATACACGTCAACTAACTTGTTTTTGTGCGATCTTGAAATGTCTCACTTCTGTTGCTTCTTTGACTAGACTGGAGAAATCAGCACTTGGCAGAGGAGGGTGGCGGACATGACCAATAGAGTAGGCGAATTAGAAGAGAACTTAGCGAAAGCACAAAAAGAACTCCTTAAGGCACAAGAGAACAACTCAAAACTCCAAAGAGACTTACAGGAAAATGTAGCACAGAAAGAGGACCAAGAAGAACGCATTGCTACTCTGGAGAAGCGCTATCTCAATGCTCAGCGGGAGTCCACTTCCTTGCACGACCTGAACGAGAAATTGGAGCAAGAACTGCAGCACAAAGAAGCTCAACTGAAGGTAATGGTAGCTAACATATAGGTTTATGTTTCTTAAATCAAATTCTGCTAATATTAATTTCTTGTCTTAGAAATTGAATGTGCAAAGAATAACATTATGTTTTTCGAATTTATAGTTACAAGAAGAAAAGATTTCTGCCATACAAGAAAAATTAGAACTGGCCGAACAAAAATTAGCACAATATTCGAAGTTACCAGAAATGGAGGAACAGTTGAAGCAGCGTATGGAGGCACTGACGCAGGTGAGACCACAGGTACGAAGCTCTACGCTCACTTTTTGTCTTGTTTATTATATGTCTGTCTTGGTATAATCTATGATGCACTTTAATGAAAATTCTTATAACATCACAAGATAGCTGTTTAGTATGCATGTCTGTTTATGGCATTACATATTGTACAGTTTGAAGTTACTACTGGCATATGTAAATGAACTGGAACTAAAACAAAACTGATCTTTGCTTAAATGTTAGAGCACTTGTAGTTTTTGAATCAGCACACTTTAGGCTTTGAAGAGATTCTAAGATATGCCACAATGGTTTATTAGTATGATATCCTGTAGTTACAATGGTATTTTTCAGATTATTTTATGTCTAATTGTTTCTGTGCCTTGAAGAGTTTAAGAAATGATTACTTTTTTGCCTGCAATTAACTATCTAAATTAAATACAAAATCATGGAAATAATAAAGGGAAAAATGCAGAATCATGGCTAATTAATTATTTTTTCTGCAACCGTCTTAAAAGTCATTACTTTTAATACCAAAATCTGTCGTTGAAGTTGACGTTTCTCTTACTGACACAAAAAGTGTATGTTGCTATGCAACACTTTTGTTTCTCAGTATTAAAAGTACTTTTACTTCCTATGAACTAAAAGTAAGTACTAACTGGTCACCTATGGATGCACTTGTCATAATGATTTTTAAATGAGAAACGTCAAAAGCAATCAATGATCTAAAATGTTTAATATTTTGTACTTGTTTCGGTTGCAGAGAAAATAATATGTATTATTCGGATTAAAAGTGGTTCTGTTTGACTTGCAATTTTTGCGTTCGCTCGGCTACTCTATCCTTCACCTCGCAAATGCAGAAATAATTGCTTGTCAAACAAAGTGCCATTTTTAATCCTAAAAATAGTATATTATGTTATTAAAAGTATCACTTTTACTCCAAATAGCATCTGGTATTTTATTTTCAAACGCCTTAACTAATATAAATAAACATGTATTTTAAAAATTACGATTACCAAAATTGACATCTACGTCAGTTCATGACAATCAACAAGGTCGATGTCAAAAATATTCATAATCAAGTTTTGAAGTACGTCGACTACAGCGGTGTAAAAGTAACCACTTAAACGTAATGCATTTGCCTTGTCAACCAAGTCACATAAGTTGTCACTTTATGGCGTTTGAAAATAAAACAATATACTAAGTAAGAAATAGTTTGATGAGCTCAAAAATAAGCGATTTGTCACTATTGTGCATAGACTCTAAATAAAGACATCATTTCATTTCACGTAAATTAAGGAAAAAATTGAAAATAAGAAAACAGAAAAATAATCGACATTAGAATTCTAATGTGTGACTGTAATAATTGTAAAATTGGAGAGATTAAAAACAATGAATAAGCTATAAGAGGAAAATCTAGTTACAACGGCAGAAATGAACGTGTGAAACGAATTGAATTTCTTTTTAGTATTGAACTAATAATCACAGCCTGACTGTCTCACTGTTACTGCTGAGTGTTTTATTGCCAATGGCAATGCCAGTAAAATGTTACATTTTATTAGGAGTAAATATGTTATTTTTATACCCAAATAATTAGTTTTTACAGACAAAAAAGTAATCTTTTACATATTTATGCATAGAATTTTTTGGCTAAAAATAATTGCAAACATTTATTTGTAATCTATGAACAATTTTGTTCTCAGACATTATTAACTGTATATGCTATATGACAGCTACTTACAAATCATAATTACTTTGATAGCGTCTTTCGAAATATTTTTAAAATTATTTTATGGTGAATAAAAAGGTAAAAAATAAGTTATCTAATACCATATTTGTGTAATAGAAAAATAAGTTTTATTTGTTTGTTATATCTTGAAAACAAAAAATGCAGAAGCTGTGTATGTTATCTTAAAGCTTGGTTATTTGTAGATAAAAAAATGTATAAAATGTTCCAATGTTTTTCAACTATGGAAGATATTTGAAGATATTAAAAATGTAGCTAAAAAATGAAAATGATTTAGAATTTTGCATATCTCACTTGAACTACCGGGTGACTATAAATGATTGTGATTGTTTTTCTTAGGTTGGCACTGTTTATGTTGGTGGCACTGTAAATCTATGTCAAATTCAATGTTCACAGGTTAGTTTTTGCGTCATTCTGTGTCAAAACTAACGCAAAACCTAACCTGCTAACCTCGAATTTGACATAGACTTACAGTGCCATCAACATAAACAGTGCCAACCTAAGAAAAAATATCACAATCATTTATAGTCACCCGGTATATTTAGAAAAAAAGATACCTGAACATAGCTCCTAGTTTTTTATAGGTGCAAAACATTATGAACATGCTGTACCTTTTTTTAGTTAAACCATTTTTACAATGATTATTGAGTAAGACAAATAATAAAATTCAGCCAATAAATTTTTCATAAGATAAAAGTATTTCATCAGAGGTTTCAAAAATTTGTAATAGATGTGTAACATAATTTTTTTAAATTTTGAAATACAGCTGTTTGTGCAATTGTGAAATTATAAAGCACACAAACTTACTGGATCGGAAAATAGAATAAATTACCAAAAAGGCTTTAACTGAATTAAATTCACAACTTGGTTTTCTATCAAAACGTCATCAATTTCACATAACCCAGCAAAAATAATAATGTAAGTAAAGACAAATTGCTAATTTAATTCAAATTTGTTATTTATCTTCTTTGGTTTTCTTTAATAGCTACAATTATGGAAGCTAAAGAAGTTTTATCCGACGAAATCATTTTAATAATAAAAGATGTTACCATATCCAACTACTTAGACCATATAGAAAACAAAAGACAGGTAATTTGATAAAAAATTGAGGATACTTATTCTTTCACATGTCCAACACTAACATGTACTTGCATTATTTCAGAATGTGATATTAAATGTCCCTTTGTCCTATTTTTAAATCAATGTGCTGATGAAGCTAACAATGAATTAGCGAAACATTCATATAAATATTTTTAATAAAGATAATTTTAATTATGTGTAATGACAAAAACGAATTTATTACTCACATTGTTTAAAATTTTAATTTAGCTGATTTTGTCTCCCAATTTGTAAAGTAGAAGTTTGTTGTGAGGAGAGTGGAACCCTTTCGGGTAATCATATTTCCGATCCAGTAAGTTCGTCTGCTGCATAACATAATATTTCATAGTGTGTTGCATTGTTTGAGTTTTGGATGAAGGTCAATGTAACTAAAGTAAATGACTAAAAATAATCTGACTACCCTAGTTATAACTCCATGTATGCTAATCTAATGATTCCAGTTCTGTAAGCTCAACATTACAGTACTGTGTTTGTTATACTATTTAACGGCATTAGGCTGATATTGAGCATATAACGGACGAGGATACATTTTGTTGCCGAGGCTGATTAGGCCGAGGCTAATAAATTATCTGAGTGAGTTATATGTATCGATGTTGTTTAACAGTTTTTGTAATATCTACTAAAAGTGGCCAATTTCAAGATTTGCGATTTTAATATAAATAATATAAATAAAAGTTTCTAGTAACATGAGTCCTGCACGTAATTTGGTAGTGTAGCAACATATGTTTACAAATTTGTTTTCAAGGGTAATGCCACAAAAGGTGAATATTTTTTTAGATAATTTTTGTTTACATGCAAATTATTGCGTTTAAATTGCAATAATGTTTATGTAAACGAAAAAAATCTCTTAAAAAGATTTATTGTGAGTGATATTGAGAAAGATTATTTAACAATATGGATATGGTAGACAATTTTAAAGTTTTCCACTATTGATGCAATACTGGAGCTTCCAACACAATTGTTATTCATTTTTAGAATGATGCCGATTTGCAAACTACACTTTGACGTTTTGACGAAATGTTAGTCAAAGGCTACTCACCAAATTGAAATCATTAAAACCAATCATCATCACTTGAAAACATTAGGTCTTTTTAAAGACAGTCAATTTTGATTGGTCGTTTCTGACAAATTCACCAATTTTATTGGTTCGTTTATTATAGCATTGAATAATCAAATAAATTAAAACAATGCATATGATTTAGTAGTGTAGCAACAGTTATAACGGCCGTGGCTGTAAAATTTTAACGGCTTTTGTTGTTATGGGTGATATTTCGATCAAAGAGACACTACTGATATAGTACAATAACATGTAGGTATTATGTTATAGCAACCACTTACGGAACTTGGATCTGTAATGTTGCTTGTACCAGACTTAATCAATATTGTTAAGAAGGAAATCTGATGCAGTATGAAATAAAGTACCTAATTTACAATATAATCATAAACAACCCAATGAAATGTTTTTTTGTGATAAATTATTGATCTGATCTTCATACAATTAAAGCTGAACTGAGATACAAATCAAACATTCATTTGTTTTCTGATTACACAATCATGGTATTCTATCGAAGAATAATTTTTCCGCCAATCGTACTAGAATTGACACATTATTGATAAAATTTTGTTGAGCAAAGTCAAACATTCCATTACATCAGCCGTTGATAGGTAATTTACAATAAAACTGTACAGGAATAATATTCCCGTCCTAGGCCGGGAATATTTTTCGAAAAAAGGCACGTTTTTCCTAATTTTTTTAATTACTCGTATCGATCAGCAAAAAAATAGTATGTGTATCTTGGACAAAAAGTAACATTCCCAGACTTCGCGAGGTGAATGCCGAGCCCAACAATATTCACTGTTGCCCGGAAATTTTACCGTTTTTGTTCTAGATACACAATGTATTATTTTCTTTCTACTCACTGTATAGAAAGTCGGCTTTTGCACCCTAGTTTTAGGAAACAAAACTGTAAATTTCCAACCAGCGGGAGCCAATTTTTATTAACTCTGGCGGGAGCCACTATTTTTTACCTCCCGCATTTGTGTTTGTGTCACCATGGATATCACACCAAAGCTTTACAACGTTATGTTGATTTAGAAATTAGACAAAATGTCACTACAGAAATCTAGAGTCACTATAATGATTTCCTGTCATATACAGGGTGTTCCTAAATAAGTGTCGCAACGAAACACTGTAGCTTCCTTGAGCTAAAATATGATGATTTAACTCAACTTACCTATATACAAAGTTGCTTAGTTTAGCCGCTAGAGGGCTTTAAAAACAATTAACTTTTTAAAATTTTTTCAATCTGATAGATTTTATTCATTTTTTGGCCATGCATTTGTACCAGTAAACCACAACTTTTTGAAGAATAAACCCTAATTTCGAAAATGACAGGGTGTTTAAAAACTTCGTCACAATAAATTATCCATCCATATTTTTTTAACCCCCTGTGTAATCACTACCAATTTTTCTTTCTGAATAGTTACTTTAATTTAGAAGCTATTTTCTCTCTTTCACAATTTTAGTCGTGTAAACGGTTTAGCAACAAAAAAATATTTTCTAAATTTCTACAAGCCTAAATCAGTAATTGTAACTTAACACTAGGCTTGTAGGGATTTAAAATAGCTATTTATGCAACAAGTGGTAAAAGTCGACGTTTATGCACGAGACATGAAAACTATGAAACGAAGCCGAAGGCTGAATTTCATAACATGTCTCTTGCATAAACGACTTTTAGCACGCGTTGCATACAATATTTTATCTACGACCTTAATTTTACTGTTATTAATCCATAAATATCGATTTAACAAAGGTTTGCATCTACGACACTTCTAATTTATGTCATAATAAACAGTAGGCCAGTACTGTCAAGGTCAGTTACGAAATGTAAGTATTAATACTCCACATCTGAGTGTATTCATTACATAACGCTTTAATTATTTCAAAAACACTTTACCTGTAACGCAAGAAGCAACTAGAATAACTTTACAACTTCACTTCCAGTTCGAAATTGTAGTTTTATAACCTCACTTCACTTTTAACCCATGTGCTAAAAGTAAACAGCTGATTTCTTTAACCACGCTAAACTATAAAACGTCACTTTTAGTGAAACAAGCTAGCACTAAAATGCCTACTATTAATAATGGTCGTAGATAAAATATTTTTTGTGGCTAAACCGTTTACCCAACTAAAATTTTGTAAGAGAGGAAATAGCTTCTAAATTAAAGTAACTATTTAGAAAAAAAAAATGGTAGTTATTATACAGGGGGTTAAAAAATGTTAATAATAAAAAGTTAATCGTTTTTAAAGCCCTTTAGCAGCTAAACTAAGCAACTTTGTATATATACCTATAGGTAAGTTGAGTTAAATCATCATATTTTTGCTCAAGGAATATACAGTGTACCGTTGCGACACTTATTTAGGAACACCCTGTATATATATCACTGGAGCAAAGGTTAATTTCCTCCTTTGTGTGTTTAATGCCCTCCACTAACGTGTCGGGCATTAAATTAACACGCGGAAGGAAATAAATACGTTTGCTCCCTAGATATATAAATAGCTATTTTTGCTCTTAAAGGGTAGCAAATCTTATATCTGTGAAAACAGAAAAATTAACCCTTTTCACAACCACAGTTATCTTTGATGTGTGTTTTTAAAATATGAAAGTCACAAGACCGATATCTTACACCCGTATTCATAGTCGTTCGCCAGCGGATCGCCGGCGACTCGCCGGAGTTTTGTTATAAATAGTATGTTGGCGGCACTGAACGTCTATGTCAAATTCGAGGTGATCAGGTTAGGTTTTCAGTCAGTTTTGACAGAAACTGACACAAAATCTAACCTGCTAACCTCGAATTTGACATAGACGTACAGTGCCGCCAACATACTATTCATAACGAAACTCTGGCGAGTCGCCGGCGATCCGCCGGTGAACGACTATGAATACGGGCGTTAGAATCTATAAAAACAAATTAAAATCCTAACTCACATTTGAATTTATGTTCAATGTGTCCTAATGTCAAAATAATTTAATTCTAACTGATTTAATAATAATCGATAAAGATTTACGTGTGGTTGTCTAGCTTAACAAAGTGATATTTAAGAGGCTTGATTATGCACAAGTCTAAAGGTTATGTATTTTCTCTTAGTTACCAAATTTCTAACTCTTTTTGTCTACAAAATCTTTATGCTGTGCATTTTTATATTGGACTGCACACTAGGATGTTGAAATTAATTTTCAATCAGTTGTTTAAATAGGAGCAAAAATTGGTTTAAAATGTAATATTTGTTCAGTAGCTGAATTGTATATAAATATAAAAGTAGTTCCTATATCATTTACATTAAAATTCAGCCATTTAAGATGCATTACCTTTTGAAACTGAAATGTCTTCCCAAATCTTATTAATTCACAATTTTGACGAAGGACTTGGGGCAGATTCCCAAAAAAGGTCTGTAAATAAGTTATCCGGCATCGATTAACTGACACCTACCCACTTCTAAGGCAGCATTCTGCAGTAACAACTTGCAGTAACAACTTGGTTCATCGGCTTGTGTTTTTTTATTGTGCAAAAAGAATGTAGTCCTTTAAAAGTAGTGCCTCTACTATGGCTGTTTAAATTAAAATTAATTGTATTTATTGTGGTTTATGAATTTCTAATTAAACCATCATGTATCTTCCTATCACGATATTAAAGTAGAGAAACAAATTTTACAACAAAGCTTACAGTGTAAAAAACTACTAACGACAGAAGTGTCAATGTGATGCCACAATCAACATGCATATTATTTGAATTTGATGTATTGACCGCTTTTGATGTATTAGTTAACTAATAGAGAATGGTTAAAATGTTAACAAATACACACTTAATTAAAAGTGAGCCTTGAGTATTGTTATCCTTAAATCATCTCTTAAAGTCATATTAATATTATCCATTCTCATTATCTACTAATGGTAGAAGTGAATCTATTAGCGATTGGCATGTTAGATATAACTATCATGCTATACATGAATTGACGATAAATTCAAGCTTATACTGCATGCATCTTTGGTGTTCATTATTTGTACATGGAAATAAATTTACATTGAGTTCAGCAAAATTATCGATTAATTTAAAATTATGGTTTTGAAATGAACTTCACCAACAGATAGACATTCAATAAATATATAGTTTTACATTAATATTGAATACAAAAACCAAAAAACACATTCTGCATGTTGTAGCAATTTACTGTCACTAAAGTTATACTATAATTAGGCCCACATTAAAACTCAATGTGTAGGTTTGTCTCTGTAAAACACACTTTATTACTCCATTGTTTTTTATGTTTTCTTGTTGCGTAGGCACAAGAGCGCCATGGCTCCGCTGAAGACCGCATTCAAAGACTGGAAGCCAACCTAGAAGAGAAGAACGCCGAGCTAGTGAGGTTAAACCAAAGACTTAAAATGAACGAGGATCACAACAGCCGGTTATCGGCGACTGTAGATAAACTCCTGTCGGAATCCAACGATAGGTTACAAGTGCACCTTAAGGAGCGAATGCATGCCCTAGAGGAAAAGAACAGTCTGACGCAGGAGCTCGAAAAGACCCGCAAAATAATGGAGGAGCTTGAGATACAAAAGACGGAGATAATGAAGGAGTTGGCTAAATCGCGGTTGGAAATCGACAACGTCAAGCGGCAGATGCTGCAGCAGGAGATAGCGTTTAACATACAGCAAACGGACGCTTTGACGCGAAGCTTGTCGCCCAATGCCAGCGACCCCAACAACTTCACACGAAGTGCTAGTCATTCCAGTTTCGATACTCATTCCTTACCGCGAAGAGGGAACAAAACTCGAACTCCTGTCGAGGAGGACCCCAACAAAGTAGTGCCCTTCACCGCACGATCCATGGCCGAGCAGGAGTGGGAAAAGCTGCAACAGGCTCACGTTTTGGCCAACGTTCAGCAGGCTTTCGATGTCTCCAGCGATGCGGAAGGGGACGACAACGACAGCTTGTTCAGCACGGCGGACATCCTCTCGCCGTCGGGCCATACTGACGCACAAACATTAGCAATGATGCTGCAAGAGCAGTTAGATGCTATAAATAATGAAATCAGGTTAATTCAGGAAGAGAAGCAGAACACTGAAGCGAGAGCGGAAGAACTGGAATCGAGAGTTGGAAGCATGGAGCATATGAACCTGCTTGCTAGGGGACGCAGCCTGGAACGCCAAAGTCCGCCTGTGAGTGGAAGGTCTACTCCGAAATCGCACCATTCACCTCAGAGAGATTATCTTCACAAATATCATACGGTAAGATTTGTTCTTTTCATACGATGTTACGAAGATTGCAGTTTGAAATAAAAACAAAGGAGATAACTCATTCTATAGCTGTATGTTATACTTGCTGCCTAAATTCACTATAATAATATTGATTCTTCTTAACAAGATATCACAAAATTTAATAAAAAAAAGTATTTGATTTCTTATAGTAAAAGGTTTCCAAAAATAATTAATATGAGGCTGTTAAAAGATCATAGATTAGTAGTATATGAATACTCAAGTAGAAGTAACTTTGAATATGTAAATATTATTATTATTATTACAGGGTAGAAAAATGAAATATGTACATAAGTAAATTAAAAAAAACTATACTTATTATTACAACCCCTTTTAAGATACAGGAAAAAATTAAACGACTAATTTGCAGAAGTTACGTTCATGGTTTATTTGTATTTTTATCTAGAAATACACATTTTAATTTCAATTAATTACATTTTCATATGGTAATTAATCATAGAAAGGATGACCATCAATAGGTAGCTGCTTTTTTTAGGCTGTGTAGGTTTTGCTATTTAATGCCGCACATCTTTGTACCTTCTCGTATATGATTGGTGGTTTTAGATTTGGTCTCTTTTGTTGTGGAAGTTGCCATTTTCATATTTCAGTACTGTTCTATCAGTAACCACAGGATCATTGAATGTTTTATGTCATAGCCACGACCTGCTGAATTGTTTGACAAACGTATACGGCGTGGGCATATGTGAAGTTTTGCGATTCTCTGCAGAGCGCTGTATACCCATGAGCAGGAATTTCAAATTTGCAATGTAACATCAGTTAGTACATTGACTACAATACAAATATTTGATTAAATTTTACGACGTTTCTTAAAATTTTACAACAATAATATAACTCTCCCGTGTATTTTTGATGTTGATCTTCCATTGTGTTTTTGGATCAGTTTCCTGAAAGCGGTTCTACAACGTGCAAATATACCAATTGGGGAAGATCTTATGATGAATTTATTTCCAACTAAGTTTTACGAAGGAAACGGTCAGATAGCTAAATTTAAATTATCATACTGGTGCTTCAAACAACGTACCTTTTTAGCGATTTCTATTTTTTATTTTTATTTAAATAGGTATCCATAAACAACGGGAAAGAGTTGTTAGTTGTAGCTTTCAAGAAAGGTGTTTCCGAGTAACTTCTTCTGGGCGAAGACTATAAAATCACATTGCACCTCCTTTAGTACATTTTTAATTACTTTACAGATAGATATGTAATAAAACGAATAACTTTTAAATGTTTAATTTTAATTTTTTTACAATAAATTACACATAAACTTACAACCTTGCAATAACACACAGAATAAAATACTTCATTACTATTACCACCTGGAACATCTTCCAAATTTGTAAGAAATACGATTATCTGCATATCATGTGCTATTTTAGAGCAAATGTGTGAGCTATCCAAAAAATACCTACCTGAAAATATGAATCCGTCTTCAACTACGAATTCTTGGAGTTCCACACCCCTCTCAAGAAAAATATTAAAACTATACATCTCTACGATACTTACACGACACTAAATGGATTACATCATTCATATTTATATTACATTCAAAACAATAGGTTCTTATCGTACTGATACTGCATTTAAAAAATTATTTCTAAACACGAATTAATCTTGACAGCCGTTGTCATTGAAATGTGGTGCCAAACGGCCAAAATTGGCGTTTTCTCAGAAATGAAAACAACAATGGATTTCAAAAAAATTTCCAGGCCGTATAAAGTAACATTTGTCACAATTCAGCAGGCCGTGGTCATAGCTATGGATTTTCACAGAATCTTCCTGCAAATTGAGAAAAAAGATGAAGAGGTTTCTTGTTCCTTCAGTTGTTTTATACAGATACTCTTTCTCTAATTCACTTTATTAGCAATCAGAATAATAACAATAATTCTATGAGAGTCGTGAGAGAAAGAAACCCACTGATGTCACCCCTAATTAAGTCTGTTAAATGTATTGCCCATTTTCTTCTTAATCTTGTAGTTTGAGGTTCTTCAACTAGTGGGTTTTACTGCTTTTGTTTTGATTATGTCTGCCACATATGGATTGCCGAAATTGTTGTGGAGGGTTAGGTTTGACACAAACCATGGGGCGTTGGATAATATTGATTGAAAATTTGATGTTGAAGAACACACACACAGAGCTCTATGGTCACCCTCTTAAACGCCGTCCTTCTGGGTTATTAATTAAAACCCTTCTAGTTGTTCTCGTTTCTAGCATTCTCCCTATGTGACCTAGCCATCTAATTAATTCTTTGCTTTTTTATCCATTCAGCTAGATCTTGATCGCTGTACATATTTTTCAGTTTGTGGTTCATTCTTGTTCGCGAAAAGTTTAAATCTCTTATCGAAGACAAGTTCAAAAATTGATCGTAATACCTTTCTTTTGAATCTGTTTACTAGTTCTTCATTTTTCTTTATCAGAGTCCAACTTTCACACCTGTAGCATACCACTGGTCTGATTAAGGATCTATATAATTGCAATTTACAGTTTTTTGTCACATACTTTAATTTTATAGTATGTTTCAAGCATAGAAGCAACGGTTTCCAGCCATAATTCGAGCTTTAATTTTCTTATTCATGTCGTTATTTTTGGTAATTACAGTTCCAAGATACTTACACTCCTCTACCATTTCAAAATTGTGGTCTCCTATGATGCCCCTCGGTGGATCATGCTGTTGTACTCCATGTTGCGTTGATATGAGTTTCGTTTTGTTTTCATTAATTGTGAGACCACAGAGACGGCCAGTAGGTTCTATTTCATTATATATTTCCTGTATATCCTCTCTTCTTTCTAGGATGGCTACATCGTCTGCGAACGCTAATATTTGGTTTCGTTTTGTTAATATTGTGCCATCTGGGTTTGCATTTGATGCTCTTATTATTCTTTCCAACACTAGATTGAACAGTGTAGGTGACAGCACGTCTCCTTGTTTTAGCCCTCGTTCTTCAGATACTTTATTTCCAATTTTGCATTTGCACCTCATTCCTATCGCTGTAGCTTTTATTAAACGTTTGTATTTATTTGCATTTATAATTTGCGTGAATACTTTGTATGTGACGTTTAATAAACAGATACCCATAATTTTCACAGTCGAGTTTGTCGCCTCTCTTATGGATGGGACATAAAATTCCGCATTTCCATTCATCCGGTAGCAGTTCTGTTTTCCATATTGCTCTGTGTTTAGTAGCGTGCTGTAATAGTTCAGCTGGTATTCCATCTGTGCCTGGGGATTTATTGGTCCACATTTTTTTTTATAGCGTTTTCTACTTCTTCACAAGTTGGCTTTTTTATAGGTTCTTCTTCTTCCTCTTGATATTCTTCCCCTTCTACGTCTGTATTACCTTCCTCTATTATATGTTGATATGTTTTCTTCATTTAGTAAGACATTAAAGTGTTGGACCTATCTTTCAGTCTTAGTTATTACATAGGAGTGCGCCTTCTTTACTTGTAGAAGGATATGGATAATGTAAAAAAGCATAAATCGAAAAAATGCAGAAGTATTTTATTGCTTTTCAACTCTGGATATTTTGAAGAAAATTATTTAAAAAATTATTGATTGAAATTCTGTAAATTCCAATTGAGGATTGCTTACAGATAAAAGAAATGTACTATTGAAGACATTCTACTAAAACAATTTGCTGTAAAATATAAATACCGGGTGGCCTTAAATATCTGTGATCGCATTACCTTTGGAATGAGCAACGCTTTAAAAAATGATGAATTCAGCTACCTAACCTAAATATCAAACATCATTCATGTCATCACAATTGACATTCCTAAAGTACGTTTTTTTCCTATAAAAATTTTGAAGGTCAAAGAATGTAGGGTTTATGTTGGCATAACTTGGATTCTTTAAAAAAAAATCTGGTGTGATACACGCACACAACTTCTTTTTACAGGGATCTTATAATTAACCAAAAATTTTATTTTAAATTTTTAAACATTTGTCAAAAATTACAAATTCTTGAACAAAGTTACAAAATAGAGCGTTAGTTAAAGAGACAAATTTTCTCTAGAATTTTTAGCTGTTCTATTTAAAATAGGAGTTAATAAAAAAAAATTAAAAAAAAACAAAAGAAACCCATTTTAGAAGTATTCAACTGGAAAATCACCTATCTCAAATCAATACACATTAAAAATGTAAAGTTTGAAAAAAAAAGTTAGAGCCGTTTTTGAAAAAATCGAAAAAAACTGAAAAATCACAAGAGTAAACACCTACTTCCGGTTATGCGATTTTCTTCAAAATCTTGCTGTCGCATCTACATAGTAGACAAAACTTATATATGAAGTTTCAACGCCATACCTCTTTTTGTTTTTGAGATATTCTGTTGACAGACAGATAGACACACAAGCACACAGCCCAATGAGCAAAAACATGTTTTTTGGGTTCAGGGGACTCGAAAATGTGAAGATCTGTTGAAAACTCAATTTCGAATTTTTGGGGTTAATCCAATAGGTACTTCCTTTATTGTAAAAGGAATGTAACTATCCCGGGGCAAGCCCGTCGCCCCAGATATATGACTCTGCGTCCCGTGCGACAGCCTTGCAGAACGACCTTCGAGCCGGCTGCATGAGATGGCATGAGTCTGCCTTCCAAAATAAGGTCACTAAATCACGTTAGCTACGCTAACACAGGTAGGGAAACACCATTTGACAAGTTTATAAAACGAGTTTGTCAATGTCAAATTTACTATAGGCGCTACTAGCAAGAGCATAAGTAATTTTTCTTATTATTAATGTATTCTTCGAATACGATGCCACAATCCTTTCTCTAGCTTCTAAGTTAGGCAGATGATCGTTTTTAACCTCAGTTGAAAATGTTTTTTTGTCAACTACTGAACCTGAAACTTAAAGATCTGAAGAAATATCAAAGGTAATTTTTCACGATTACAAATCATTTGCCTAAATTATGACCTAATGCAATATTTAGCAATACATTTTAATGAATTACTTATTGCAAATTAAGGACCAAGAAATAGCATAAAAAGGCAGAAGTGGTTGAAAGAATAGTAATTTATTATACAAGACGATAAAGTTAAATTTTATCCACGAGTGAATCGTTTAACGTCGAGACGCAGTCGAGACGTTAATGATTCAAGAGTGGATAGAAATAACTTTATCGTCGTGTATAATACAATATTTTTTTCTATAGCAAGAACTTTAACAATTTCAAAAGAAAATAATGACAGTTAATCACATTTCAAAATGTCAGTAGCTAGATTGGGTTGCTACGATAATACGAAGCTGTCATATTTAATTTAAACAAAAGTTAGAAAATTAAATTACTTTATCTATCCTTGATGTTAAAGTGCTACTTTATCTACCCTTACTGTTAAAGTAAAACTTGACCTTTTGTTTTCAGTTGATAAAAGCACACTTTAACATGTGCTATAGAAAATAGTAATTTATTATACAAGACGATAAAGTTAAATTTTATCCACGAGTGAATCGTTTAACGTCGAGACGAAGTCGAGACGTTAATGATTCAAGAGTGGATAGAAATAACTTTATCGTCGTGTATAATACAATATTTTTTTCTATAGCAAGAACTTTAACAATTTCAAAAGAAAATAATGACAGTCAATCACATTTCAAAATGTCAGTAGCTAGATTGGGTTGCTACGATAATACGAAGCTGTCATATTTAATTTAAACAAAAGTTATAAAATTAAATTACTTTATCTATCCTTGATGTTAAAGTGCTACTTTATCTACCCTTGCTGTTAAAGTAAAACTTGACCTTTTGTTTTGAGTTGATAAAAGCACACTTTAACATGTGCTATAGAAAAAATAAATATACCACTAGACGACATGCATCATTTACGTGTATGTGAGGTGCCGAAGTTTTGGAATGCGGCGAGCGGTACACAACATTTGCTAAAGCTTTATATTTGTGAAAATTAATTTTTTTAAGCTGGAAAACGTTTACAAATAATTTGTTATGTAATATTTATTTATTGCGTTCACGTTACACAAACTTGAATTTATTTCTATTATAACCTATAAACTGATGGGGTACGCCACTGACAAAAACGAGTTTGGTTTGACATAAATAACTACGAGTTTCCCTATCTGTGTTAGCGTAGCTAACGTGATTTAGTGACCTTATTCCAAAACATTCCAGAAACGACCTTGCGCGTGACTTGTCAAAGTTGCCAGAAAGGTCGAGCGAACTCGAGATGTTTCCAGAAGGAACTATCCGGCAATATAAATACACGCCCGCAGGAATAGCAGACAGTTCTCATCCAAACTCGAAGCGCGTAAACTGCAATATAAATGAACCGGTGTGTACATAACTCTAGTGAAATAAATAACGCGTGAATAACAAATAAATATAACCATATAAATCATTAATGTTAAGTCGTAAATAAATAAATAAAGTATATGTGTTGTTAGAAATAGTTCCTGATTAGTTTACAATAATTCGTGTTCCGCCGTAATAGTTGCTTTGTAAATAGTTAAGATAAATCGTAAATATATGCAATGTTCAAGAAGCGTCGTATAATTTTTAAATAGCCCAGAACGTAAAACGTAACAGGAAGTAATATGTTGGTAGAATTTGTTTCAGTACCTTTTTAGAACTAAAAATTGGTGGGAAATTTAAAATCTGGCATTAAAGGAGTTTTGTTTTTAAGTAATCTTTCGTAAACTTCTTCTTCTGGCATGTTAGGCTGCAGATCCAACAATTCCTCTGCACACCACAGAATTGCTCTTTTTTCATTTACTTTTAAAAGATTCTGTTTTTTACGTGTATTCATTTTCAAAAAAGAAAAGCTGACAATTTAATTTTAAATGTCAAAATGACACAAGTCGTTTACAGAAAAACCTGACGAAAATAAATTTTCTAATAATTTAAAAAAAGCAGTTTTGCCAATTTTATCTTGACCTTGAAAATGTTTATAGGAAAAAAAACGTACTTTAGGTGTGAAAATGATTACAGATTCCTATAATTTATTATTATAATTGAAATATACTGCTAACCAACATTTATAAGTAGCTAATTTCATGGCTACAGCGATCACAGATATTTATAGCCACCCGGTATTTGGTATTTTGAATATTGAATAAATAGAGGTGTTAATGTGTTTATCAATTTTATAACTCCATTGAATATGTTAAACATGAAGCATCATTAATACATAACTAACAGCAATAGTTTATTACGAGAGTTATCTACTTTTGCTTTTAATTGTAGCTGCAGCCCCTCACGCATGTTTATGAGTTTTTAGTGCACGTCAATATGTTCATTAATACACTTGTGAATGGAATGTTAGGTGTGTGACGTGTGATGTTGTAGGCGCCTGCGTCTATGTCTCCAGCACACCTGCAACAGTACCGTGCAACTATGAGTCCAGGTGCCCTTTCTGAGTCACTGCCCAATAGTCAGGTTTGTTGGTCATTGAATGTATACTGCGCCCCTACAATGGTAAAGCTTGTATTTGGAAAATCCTAGCAAGTCCGGATTAAGTGGATGCTCTGCCTAATATACGTTTTCACTCCGTTATTACTTCAAAATTTGATCTGAACATTTTTGAATTTAAAAACAAAATTTGGCGAAGGAACAAGTTTAAGAATTTTTGTCATTAGAAATTTTTCGCTGGAAAATATGCAGTTAAAGGACTTGTGCACCTTGCTGTTGACAGGATAACTTCTGTAAGTACTACTATTTATGGCCCAGGAATTTTACAGTCAAATACATTTACTAAAAATTGTAGAATATTTCTGCACTCAATTAGCAGTATTATATACATTTCTTTCCAAATGCCCTTTATAGTACAATTTGTTAATAATATATAATCTACTGTTTCAATTGAAGTGAATGTGATTCACTGGTAACAGTGGTAATAAATAAATACAGTTTGACCATCCAAATCTCGTTTTTTATTTTTAAGGTTGTAATGTCAAATTTGTTGACTTTGGGGTTGAATTTGAAAATGTGGCAACCTATACATTCAGTTCCGAAAACCATCAATGATCCGTAAATCATCTTATTAGTTACAGTTATTCTTAGTTTCTATTTATTTTTTATATTTTTTGCTTGCAGAATTTTACTAGAAAGAGGTTAAGATGTAACTTTTGCATTTTTTAACCACTAAGTACCTGGTAATTAACATAGGTTTGTTTGATTCTTTATATACATTCCCACGAAGATTGCATAGATACCTATAAACAAATTTGACATTATGACCTTAAAAATAAAAAATCAGATTTCGATAGCGAAACTATAGCTGTAAATTCACGTAGGCTACATGTAGTTTTCTAATTTTCAACATTTGCCTTTAGTTATTATAAAATGAAAATATTACAAGTTACAAACTAATCCATTTTTAATTTCTGTAATAATCCTGGGTTTCCTTAATATTTCCCCAGTTTTTGGTGTTAAAATAATTGGATAATGTCAAAAGTCAACTAGCTTGAATATAGTAAACTGTGATAGTAGTGCATGTTTGTTGTTGCATTTTGTATTACAAAACGTTAGGTTAATACACTGGTTTAATTTAATTAATGTGTAATTAGATATCCGTCACTGAATTGTTATTGTAAATTACTTGCTCACTCAGTCAAATGTCTGCATGACATTTTATAGCGAGTGTGAAGTTATTAATTATTTTGTGTTATTGTTATTCTAATCAGACTTACACTAAATGAATACACACAGACTAAATAAATGATTATTTTAACAGTTAGCATTGAGTAAAATTATAGTAAATGGATGATTAAAATTTTTCTCAATATATAATTGTATTTTATAGAAAGTATGAGGATGATTTGATGGAACATGAGACTGGAAAACATGAGTTAGTGTTAGTTTTCAACATATTCCCTTCATACATCAATGAACATGAATCAGCAGTACTGAAGTGCTAGTATACCTGTTCTGTAATGATCCTCTTCAATGTTGTCAAAATACTGCTCAGTTGCAGCAATAATTTCTTTCTCTCATCTAAATTTCTTTAGCTTGGGGAACAGGTGAAAGTCGGTGCTAGATCTGACAAGTAGGGTCGGCAACGGACAACCTGGAGTCACAATTGATCCAATTTCTGTCGAACATTGTGACTCGTGTGGGAAGGTGCATTATCATGACAGAATAACACATTTTTTTGACCTGTTCCGGGTCTTTTTTTCAATTGGTTCAAAGGAGCATAATATACCCCCTGCTGATAGCTTGGCCATTTGTAAGGTAGTCTATGAGAAGTATCTTTTTCGAATCTCAAAAAGTCGCCATTACCTTCCCGGTCGATGCAAATGACTTGACCTCCTTTGGCTGAGTATTGCCACTTTTAAGATTGTCGTTTTGATTGTGGCATATAGAGATGAAACCAAATTTTAGCAGCTGCAATAAAAAACTACTCACAAAATCAACTTGGTTCATGTTAAACAGCTTTAATCGCCAATGGACTTTCACACGTATTTTATCAGCATTCAGTAAATATACACCAACCTTGCAGACAGCTTGGACATGTTCAATTGGATGTGCAAAATGTGATGTACGCGTTTGGTCGATATGCTCATGATCTTAGCTACTTCCTCAATGTTCTACTTTATTATCCAAGTTACTAGTTTTTGCTGGTACAGGACGTTCATCATCTTCGAGATCTATATCACCCAGTTTAAACCATGCAACCCAGTGGCAAACTGTTGCATTTGATGGATAATTGTTACCCAGTGTTTGCTCCATATTGACCAAAATGCAGTTATCTACTTAAAAAACCAATATTGAATCACATCACAAATAGCGATTTTATCCATTTTAGGATTTTTCATTTATGCATCTTCTTTAAGCAGTTGTATATATTATACTAAACCTCACAAATCGATTAAACTTCACGTGCTACTATAAAGACCATGACGGAACTTGAAAATAATGCCCGTTTGCCCCCTAGTGGGTGCTAGCAGTCGTCTCACGTCCCGTTAAACCATACTCGTACCTAACAGTCTTAGTTTTTTTTTAGGTAAAGGCAAGATAGAGGAGTTTTAAAATAAATGAAACAGGCTCATTAAAATACTAATGAGCATAATATGGTTGTCTTGCTATGTCTATTTGCATTTACTTTCTACTGAATTAGTTTAAATTTAATATTTCATAATGTGCACATTTTTAATTATCCATTTAATTTTCTCTAATTATTTGTATAAGTAATAGTAAGTGCTGAAATTGAGCTAAAGTAAAAAGGGAAAGAGGCATCTGTAGTGAATATTTTTTCTCCTTGAAAATACAGGCAGACCTCGCTGTTCGCTAGGGTTACGTTCTAGAAGAATGCCGCAAAGCGCAAAACTGCGATGCGCAAGTAAACACATAAATGATAAAAACGGGGTTAGGTACCATAAACTGCAACCTCAAATAATTCAAAAATTTTTGGCAGAAACCCTCGAGAAGACAGTAAAGCTTGAAGTAAAATTCCATACGTAACATAAGTCTGCCATTTGAATCTAGAGCTCGAATGTCCATTTGTTTATTCAAGTTATAATTTTACAATTTATTTCAGGTCCGATTTGGTGATAAGAGATTCAAAGGAATAGGCTCGATAAGTGTGTTTACAAGTTCGTGATTAAATAATGTTATTTAGGTGTTCATGACATAAACCGCATACGTCTGCTTTATTTACTTAGTGTGTGAAAGTTGAAACAGTTAACGTTGGCAATTCCATCCGCTAACGCGCGAACGGCAAAGTAATCCGCGAACGGCAAAGAAAAGGGAGCACAAAGTGCCCCGTGTAAAATCAAATCAGCGAAACGCAAATCCGCGAACGGCAAGGTCTGCCTGTACTGTTAAAGATGTTGCATTCCTGAAATCTCCCAACTTCAGTCAGTCAGTAAAGAAGTTAGCATTAAAGTATTTGTGATACAAACCTTCCAATGTTCCAACAGAGAGATATTTTCGACAGTTCGACCGATTCAAAACACTAAAAGAAACCGCTTGGCTCCAATAATTTAAAGGCACTTTGTTTCTTAAATAAAAACCGTCGCACTGTGAACGTTGAAAATTCACTGAATATGTAACACTTTAATTACAGAAATTAAAACGTTTAATGCTTCTAGTGTTTATATGTACTACTTTATATTTCAAGATGTGGCAAAAGCTACAAGTTTTATAACAGAAAACGATTAATTATAATCGTATGATTATTGCTTTAATAATTGTTATCATAATCATCATCCTAAAAAAGTACTAATCATTTCATCACTAATCAAGAGTTAATGTCTGGATTTATGAAATATTCAGTATAATGTTTGTTTAGCTCTTTGAAAAGTATTTCATTTATTACTTGTACTTGCACTTGTACTATCCAAAAATTATACAAATGTTTATAAGAAAAGAGGATACAAACACAAGATAACAATTTGTTTCATTTTTGTAATTGTCTGTATGTTGTACTTAACATTTTTTTAAATTTCACAATTCAATTATATCATATAATAATTAGAAATTTTCAAAAATTGTAGTTAAAGAGATATATATCATTAAATGAAAAATGGAAATGGCACATCTCAATTTAGTATTGTCCAAATTAGCATTGGGGTACCTTAATCCGGACATGTTAAGAGGTATATTAGGTTAGAATTAAATAAAGTTGAATGCGTAGTTGATTTTTAATATACTCACCTGAAACTGCAATAGTTCTAATTTACGCTTACTAAAACTAACTCATAGTTTTAGGCAAACTAACACGTCGGCTACCCATTTTCAGCCGATAACTTTCAAAGCTTTAATTACATGTTCATATGCCATGGGGGTAAAATGATGTTATTGCCATTCTAGGGGTTCATTTTAACGGCTTCGACACATCACACACGCACACCACCGTTGTGTTTCACTAGCTGCATGCTTCTGCCTAACAATTTTCATTACCGTTGCTGTATATATTAAATTTTCTTCTACAGCTGCAACTTGCACCCGTTAGTTCGGAAATGTCAAGGGAAGAACTTCATATGGGTGACAGTAGTAGTGGTGGTGGAGCATCGCCTCTTACGGCACGGTCGCTAAGGCTAGAAAGAGTTGCGCAGGCTCTGGCTCATAGTCAGGAAGAATTGCGCAGGTCAGTGACTATTGTACTTATTAGCATCTATATATTTTCTTGTTTGTAAGTATGACTAACAATAAAGGGTGATCGCTGGTGCTTGAAGCACTAGCGTGATGGTGCTTCAAAAATACTTCTTTTGTAAAGTTTACCGCCACTAACGTTGATTAATTATGTGGTGTTCGCTTGTTATATAGAAGGACGGGTGCAAGCGGGTTGCCTCCTGGACCAGCTACTTACAGGTTATTTGCTTGCTTATTGTTAGAGCACCGCAAACCTAGCTGCACTATTTTCGGTTGTTTACTGTTTTAATTGTGAAATCTTGAAAACTATGTCAGAATGTGGATAGAAAAGCTTCAAGAATTTGATGTTTGAATAGTTCTACTGAACAGTTACCCTTTACTACTTTTTTTTGTAGCATTTGCACTTATTATGGAACATGTAAGCAGGATGAATAGAAATTAAGTAGTGATAAAATAGAAAAAAAATCATTTTACATTCTAAAGATATTTCTTATTGCCAAATATTTACTTAGTTACTTAATCCTTTGCATATCTACCTGTTACTGTAAGGCATGATATTTAAGGAGTTCTGAATTTCTGGTTCTTGAACAAGAACAACTGAACAACTTAAAGTTAGGTGTTAAAAATATGTTGTGGCCCTCCATTTTTTACAGATGTACTTTGTATTCTAGATTTAAATTTTAAAATCGTATTTTTTATTTGTTCTAAGGACTACATTTTTGTTCAAGATAGCATACCATCACATACAGCAAGCAATAAGATCGCAGAAATTTTTTAAGAAACAAAGTTTTATTGTTTGTTGTGTCAAGCGATTGAGCATCAAATTCGCCAGGCACAAATCAATTAGATTATTCAATTTGGAATGCTTTGCAGAAAATAGTTTTTTTATGACCACTACTAAAAGTAGGCCTTTTAGCGCTAGCTTGTTTCACTAAAAGACGTTTTATAGTTTAGCGTGGTTAAAGAAATCAGCTGTAGCCCATGTACTAAAAGTGAAGTGAGGTTATAAAACTACAATTTCATCTGGAAGTGAAGTTTTAAAGTTATTCTAGTTACTTCTTGCGTTCCAGGAAGTGTTTTTGAAATAATTAAAGCGTTATGTAATGAATACAGTCAGATGTGGAGTATTAATAATTACATTTCGTAACTGACCTTGACAGTACTGTCATTCGCAAACATTCGCCCGTGCGGCATGGCCTACTGTTTATTATGACATATATTAGAAGTGTCGTAGATGCAAACCTTTGTTAAATCGATATTTATGGATTAATAACAGTAAAATTAAGATCGTAGATAAAATATTGTATGCAACGTGTTGTAAAAGTCGTTTATGCACGAGACATGTTATGAAACTCAGCCTTTGGCTTCGTTTCATGATTTTCATGTCTCGTGCATAAACGTGGACTTTTAGCACTTGTTGCATAAATAGCTATTGACATATGGAAAGTGTCAAATAATAGCCTTCTTTAGGAAATGGTAGTCAAAAAAATACTTTTTTTAGTTTTTTCTCAAGTTTTTCTTATTTTGTTCTTTAAAATCTGCTTTAGAAAAAATAGAATTTTATACACGACAATAAATTTTTTTTATCACTTTCAGCTCGTTGATAAAATAGAGTTTTATCGTCTTGTACTATTATTTTATTCTTAATTTTTAATCATTTACACCGCTTAGGCTACATTGAACATATGTACAATTAGTCGAATTTTGAAATATGATAGGGTGATGTTCACTTTGTTATAGGTTACATATAAATTAAAAATGTGGCCTTAATTGACTTAATTGAAAATTTAATAAAAATATCGTGATAGTTGTTTCATTTGTTTATGATATTCATTAGATCCACCTATCTTAGCTAACTGAACGAACATATAGAATACCTATAACAGGGAATCAATAGTTGTTATTGATTGTATTGATTTTTTGGAATTGAATAGAAAATAGTGTGTGACATACAGACAAAAACGTTTTTAGTACTCTTACAGTTGCTGAACTCGGCGTGTCTCATTCTGTGATTTTTCCTATTTTTCTGAAAAACTGATTTACCGGTACTTTTTGGTTTTTAGGAAATGCACAAACATATACCGTCTGTTCTATAAAAAAGGCCCCGCCTTCTAGCTACTTTATTATTTATTTTAGACCCAATATACCTTATATCAAATCAAATGGCACATAAAAACCTACATTTTAACACTATCAAAAAATTTTTATCTTCAATTGTTTCAGAATGGTGACGTCACGTGCAATTTTTTTAAATGACACTGTATATATTTTTTTACATTTTCTGGTAGAGGTTTTTTTTCTCTTTTCAACAATATAAATATTTTATGCCCTTACATAAGAAAATTTTCGAGAAAAATTAAAAAACTTTTTTATCAGTGGGAGGCCACCATACAAAACTATAAACAAAAGTGTAACTCAGAAAAACAAAACAATAAACACTTTAGATTATTCTGAAATCTGACAGTTAAAGCGTTTGGCTACTATTTGTTTTATTTTTCTGAGTTACAGTTTTGTTTACAGTTTTGTATCATGGCCTCCCACTGTGAAAAAGTTTTTGTAATTTTTCACAAAAATTTTTTTATGCGAGTGCATGAAATATTTATATTGTTGAAAAGAGAAAAAAAATCTCTACCAGAAAATGTCAAAAAATATATACAGTGTCATTTAAAAAAATTGCACGTGACGTCACCACTCTGAAACAATTGAAGATAAAAATTTGTTGATTGTGTTAAAATGTAGGTTTTTATGTGTCATTTGATTTGATATAAGGTTTATTGGGTCTAAAATAAATAATAAAGTAGCTAGAAGGCGGGGCCTTTTTTATAGAACAGACTGTATACAACTCTGCTTTAGTAGAAGTTTCAGCATTAAAATTCTTGACAACTATAAAATAGTATATTGTATGTTAAGAGCTGAAAGTGCATTCTTGCCGCTTGCGCATGAATATTGCTGGTTGAGACGAAGTCGAAACCAGCAATCATGCAAAAGCGGCAAGCGCACTTTTAGCTCGAAATATACATACTATTTTTTCGACGACTGAGCATATTATTAAAGGGAAATATCAAATTTCATTTTATTGCAAAAATTAATTGACAATCAAGTTAACATTACTAGCGCAGTCTATATGACATGCGATGCGATTATTTCCACAAATGATGGGCGTTGTCAAGGAAACATTCGGACGTGGCTACCTATTTTGTTCACGCGGAAACCCAAAACGCTCGGCGAGCGGCAAAAAGATGAAAACGCACGCTCAGCGGCAAATGTCAACTTTCTGTTGTCAAATGACAGTGAGAAAAATCTACTTTCGATGTCAGTCGACGAAAAAAAATTTTTAAACATTTCTTCTAAGTAACTCGAGAGTCTTGGTAATTTTGTTATAGAGGCTATTGTATCCTTTACCTTTTGCTATTTCAGAACAGGCAATATGTATTTCCCCAAGCAGAATATTTTAGAATAATTACAAGTAACATTAACGTAACATAACATTGCTCGAGTTTCTAGAAATCAATATGTGTTTACACATTCTTGGCGCCAAAAACAAATCAGAATTGTAAGAAAGGTGTCGATGCCATAGACGATTTTGACAGGAACGCAAGCCGAAGAAAAGTTCAGCATTTTTTTTTAATAACGAAATTCCACCTTTGGATGAAGTTTAAAAGAAGTCAATGACGACAACGATCTTCCAAATTTCAAACAAACAACGTTTTATAAAGTTCTAAAATCGCACAATTTGCAATATCAACAACGTGGAAGAAATAGTATGTTAATGGACAAAGACAAAATAGTACTAGAAGGGACTATTTGAAAAAAATTAAATCCTACAAAAATTAAAATAGGAAAATGTACTATCTTGATGAAACCTGGATTAATGCTGGGCACACAAAATTGCATGTTTGGGTTGATAAAACAGTTCAATCTTCAAGAGGATCGTTCTTGTTTGCTTTGTCAACGGGTTAAAGAATTCTGCAGGTAAAATTTATTTAACAAGTACAGTATTATCAGGCCAATCAGGTCATAATTATGCGATAATTTTGCAAGTTATCGATAATTTGCACTAGTGCAAATTGCCTAGTCATATAATTATTGATGCGCATGAATGGATTAACGAAATCCCCACTGTCCCTAGCTACTATCTAGCGAAAGCACTGCCAAATTAGCCAAATTACCGAGGAAAGAAACCGTGTTAATTTTTGTAAGGGAAATAGTCTGCAAAATACCCCTCTTGAATACCAAACTAATTCTAATTTTGTGTCATGCAGTTTGTGCATAAAATTATTGACAATTTGACATGCACTAGGGATATTTGTCGCACGGATTTAAATTGATGACGAGTGGTTCAGCATTTGTTTCAATGTCATCGAGTTGCCACATGTTTATCTTAATTTTTTCCCTGGCATCCTGAATGCACTTCTGCCATGTTTCTTAGGTTATAGTTTGTAACGCTTCGGTAAATACATTTTTGCAATCCGCGAATTTAAAAGTTGTAGTCTTCGAAGCAACATAATTTTTTATTTCTGACCAAACGAGCTTGATTGGGTTGAACGGGAGGAGTAAGACTATTTTACCTTGATTTTTCGGCATCAACAATTTATTTGTTATACTGCTGTTTGTGTCTTTTAACTATATCCAGCAATTGTACGAGGGCGGGCTGATATATAATGCACACATGCTTGCAGAACGCGAACGAAATTACCGACAGACACGCGCATGGCTACATTCGGAAGTTACATGCCTCCTCTATGCGCATGCGTAGTTCGAATGAATTTCGTGCATTAGTTCGTTTTTTAGTAGCGGAAGTATGGAGACGTGTTCTCGTGCCATGTCAACGCGAATTAAACAGCGCGCGGTTATCGAATTTTTAACTGCTAAGAACGTGGTTCCTACGGAAATTTATCGCCGTTTAAAGACCGTTTATGCCGACGATACTGTTGACAGGACTACTGTTAGTCGGTGGGTATTAAAATTTCGTGGTTGCCAACCTGGAAAAGCAGCAAACGCAAAAAAACTTCTTTTAACTGTGTTTTGGGATGCCAAAGGAGTTTATGTGGCCAATTATCTGGAACGACGGGCAACGGTAAATTCTTCTAAATACATAAAGACTTTAAAACAGCTTCGACATCGAATTTGTCACGTTAGAGGCAGCGTGTTGTCATTAATCTTGCAACATGACGACGCTCGTCCCCACACCTCACGCGCAACCGAAGAGGCTCTGCGGAAGCTGAAGTTTGAACCTCCCTACTCCCCCGATCTCGCGCCTTGCGATTTCTATTTTTTCCCTCTACTCAAGAGAGATCTCAAGGGTAATGATTACATCTCAGACGCTGAGGTGAAGGCAGCTATGGCGTCCTGAATTTGAGAAAAGTCGGAAGAATTTTTCAGTGACGGGATAAAGAAACTTGTTACGCGTTGGGAGAAATGTGTTAGTCTTAACGGTGACTATGTTGAAAAATTATTACATGATTTTGAAGCTAAAGAATTGTACTTTTATTTATTTTTTACCCCATCTCGTTATCTCTTTTCGTTCGCGTTGTACAAGCATGTGTGCATTATATATCAGCCCACCCACGTACTTTCAACAAATCCTGATAGGAAATATTTCTTGAAGACAACCAGTTCTGTATATCTGCCTTCTTAGTAACCGACTTCGGGTTTTTTTCCAGTTTTCTTGTATGATACGGCGCATTATCCAACACAATTACGGCATTGTCTGCCAATTTTGGTAAAATATTTGCAAACCAATGTTTGAAGGATTCACCAGCATTTGTTCATGGTAATCCCCAATTTTTTTTTTGGACTCGAAAGCCCATGGGGCATCTGGAACAAAGCCATCATCACTGCCGATGTGACAAATTAGTAGCCTTTTCCCCTTCCCTGTAAATAATTGAATCAAAACTGTGAGTTTTTGTATAATACTGTACGTGTTAAAATGACTTTTACCTGTTGACAAACCAAACAAGAACGATCCTCTTGAAGACTGAACTGTTTTATCAACCCAAACATGAGATTTTGTGTGCCCAGCATTAATCCAGGTTTCATCAAGATAGTACATTTTCCTATTTTCATTTTTGTAGGATTTCATTTTTTTCAAATAATCTCTCCTCCATAGTACTATTTTGTCTTTATCCATTAACATACTATTTCTTCCATGTTGTTGATATTGCACATTGTTTGTTTGAAATTTGGAAGATCATCGTCGTCATTGACTTCTTTTAAACTTCATCCAAAGGTGGAATTTCGTTATTTAAAAAAATTTGTGCACTTTTTTTCGGCTTGCGTTCCTGTCAAAATCGTCTATGGCATCGACACCTTTCTTACAATTCTGATTTGTTTTTGGCGCCAAGCATGTCTGAGAATTTTTGTATTCACGAATAAAGTTATATACAGAGGCACAACATACTCCAGTTATTATTATTAACAATAGCGCGAACAACATCCATATTATTTTCCCGCATTTCCGCTTCATATACATTTAAAATCAAATTTTTCGTGGGGAACTAGGACATATCACATTTCAACAAGTCCTGTATCTAATTTACTCGATTGCAAGCTCAACTGACATGCAATCTGCACCTGTGCAGACGCTGCAATATACGAGAGACAGATCAATCCAATGCAGTTGCCAAAGGATGCACATGTTGGTCATGCAGCAACCAATGTTTTGATGCACTCTATCTTGAAAATGAATAGACAGTAGTAATTTCTAAGCTTCATATTGGTAACAGTTTTTGTCATCTATCAAACTGCCATTATCTTGTTAATCTGATTTAGATAATATGACAGGATACGTCAGCGGCATACTAAAAATTTAAGTAATTATGCTAAATAATAGAGTTTTTGCACAAGAAAGTAGCAAAGACGGTTATAGTAACAGTGAATTATGTGTGATGCAATGCTTAAAACTAAATCCTTTGAATAATCTAAAACCTACACTACACATTGCAGTGTGGAGACTAATGTTACTAATTCTTACAATCACCGCTAGTGACTTCTTGACAGTTATAACTAGAGAGCAGAATTATAAGCACAAAAAATTTATAAAAAGGTGCTTAAAAAAGCCCCAAAAATGTTTAAAAAGAGCGTTAATTTAAGCAAAAAAAGCATTAACTCTTACAAAAAAGCTCTATAAAAAAAAGGCATAAATGCAAAAAACAATTTTCTTCATTGTACCTACTTAACTAATAACAATAATTCTGACAAAAAGTATGTAATGTGACACTAACAAAATCAAATGCGAACATAATTCATAGAAAAACCTTTAAATGTAACACTAAAAATAAAATAGAAAACTTGGTCACTAAAAACTTACACCCGTATTCATAGTCGTTCGCCAGCGGCTCGCCGGAGTTTCTTTATCAATGGTATGTTGGCGGCACTGTACGTCTATGTCAAATTCAAGGTTATCAGGTTAGGTTTTCCATCAGTTTTGACAGAAATTGACACAAAATCTAACCTGCTAACCTCGAATTTGACATAGACGTACAGTGCTGCCAACATACTATTCATAACGAAACTCCGGCGACTCGCCGGCGAGCTGCTGGCGAATGACTATGAATACGGCTGTTAGTCTTTCAGAAAACTATTAATTATTAAATATTGTTCTAAATGCCCCATTGTTAAATTTTGTCGCCTTTCACTTAAAATGTTCTTATATGTAGAAAAACTTCTTTCTACGTCAACTCTAGTTATTGTAGCACATTTTAAATTTGTTACAATAGTCGGAACAATCTCAAAATCTTCTGCAATTTCGCCTGCCAAAATTGTGGAAATTTTATTTAAAATTTTATAGCCTTCTTTTTTGGACAAAACCCTTACATTTAGAAAGAACTATTTGACCAATTCGCCCAGGTACTGCGCAAACAGCATCTTTGAAATTATTAAGAAATTTTTTTTTCGCAGGGTGCTTACATTGGGAACCACCTCCATGTGGCAATATTTATCCATGAACATTCTGAAGGAACTTTTTGTCATTTTTTCAGTGGTAAAGTACGTTTTTTTTCTATAATAACTATCAAAGTGTTAAAATGTTGGTAGATATGTGATTAAAATGCTAGTAAATTTTTATACCTCGTGTTGGTAGAACTTTTTCAAAATTATGGTTATGTGTCAATTTTGAAAGTCAAAGTTTCTTAATTTGAACTCTTGACAAATTTCATTTTTTTGCATAGAATCATCATCATCATCAATAAAATCGGATAAAAAAAACAAACCAAGAAATATTTTAACTGCAAAACTGAAGCAAGCAATATTAAATTATGACATATCTGTCAAAATGACAATCATTTTTTTAGTGGAAGAAAAGAACTAAAAATCAACTTATCCCCTAGAAAGTTGACCTTGAAAATTATTATAGAAAAAAAATGTAAATTATGTTAGATTTTGCAAAGATCGAAATTAGACTGTGCTTGTTCCCTGTTACCTGAAGTAGATTCAAACAAAGTCACAGTTTTTCTGTTGTTTTGGCAAATTTTTATAAAGTACGTTTTTTTCCTATCAAAATTTTGAAGGTCAAAGAATTTAGGGTTTATGTTGACATTACTTGGATTCCTTAAAAACATATATGTTGGTAGAATTTGTTTTAGTAACTTTTTAGAACTAAAAATTGGTGGGAAATTTAAAATGTAGCATTAAAGGAGTTTTGTTTTAGGTAATATTTCGTCAACTTCTTGTTCTGGCATGTTAGGCTGCAGATCCAACAGTTCCTCTGCACACTTCAGAATTGCTTTTTTTGCATTTAATTTTACAGGATTCCTTTTTTATGCATATTCATTTTCAAAAAAGAAATTTAATTTTAAATGTCAAAATGACACAAGTCGTTTACAGAAAAACCTGACGAAAGTAAATTTTCTAATAATTTAAAAAAGGAAGTTTTGCCAATTTTATCTTGACCTTGAAAATTTTTATAGGAAAAAAACGTACTTTACTTCTTTAATTATTGTTCTTGATGAAAAGTGACATTTTGCATGTGATGTGACGTATTTTTTTTGTAGCACTCAATCTAAAATTTTAGTACTTAAATAATTTTAACGAACTTTATAAACTCTTACCGTCTTAATACAAGCTTCATTATGGCCTCTGGCAAAAGTTGATAGGCGTATAACTATCTCCAGATGGGCTGTATCGCTCTTGCCTCTATTTATTTTGAATTAAAATCATACAAAACGAGGAATAACCGAGTTTTCTGCGTGTGTGTTAACCAAAATAATTCAAGGAAATACTTGAGAATTTCCAGAAAACCACTGCGCGACTGCATTTTTAAGCCCGTCGCCGTACCAGTGCAAACTGCATGCAAGCAAAAAATATACTCGCAAACAAACCAGATTGAAATATTTGTAAATCTGTAAAATGAATTGCGGAAAATAAATGCAAAAAACTGAAAACTTAAAAATAAGTACTTATAAGCACAATAATCTGAAATATGCATAAAAAGGTAAAAAAAGCAAAAAAAGCATTAAAAAGTTAGTGTCAAATACTTCAATTTTCTGCAATTCGTAAAGAAATCATTTTCTTGCTTTAAATATTCAGGATGAGCTTAATGCTTAAAAATCCGCTCTCTAGTTATAACATAACCAAACTTTATATACAGTGAAATTTCTCATAAGCGGACACAGTGGTGCCACGATTTTTGTCCTCTTAATAGAAATGCGTTAATTTTCAATTTTTTTGTATCTTTATTTAAATATACAGGTTGTTAGGGAAGTCAATACCATAAATTGTAGAGATGAAAGAACTGTAAGAATGGAGTCAAAAGTTCCATAGAAATTTTTGAATTAGATGTCAGTAAATTTTTTTTCTATAATAATTTTCAAGGTCAACTTTCTAGGGGATAAGTTGCATTCCTGCAGGGTCCCTAGTTTTAATTAGTGTACCTGTATAATACTTTAGTAAGAGTAGAGCAAACAGCGAAAAATTTTGGATCATTTTTTCATGGCTACCAAGATTTAATGATATATTGAAAAACAAGGTTGGTAAAACTGTTGTCAGTTTCATCCAATTCGAGGTTAGCAGGTTAGGTCTTGCGTCAGTTTTGACACAGATTGACGTAAAACCTAACCTGCTAACCTTGAATTGGATGAAACTGACAACTCGTGTGTCAGTTTTACCAACCTTGTTTTTCAATATATCATTAAATCTTGGTAGCCATGAAAAAATGATCCAAAATTTTTCGCTGTTTGCTCTACTCTTACTAAAGTATTATACAGGTACACTAGTTTTAATAATGTTGATACATATAGTCAAATTTATACCCATTCGGAGTCACGTGATAATCTAGTAATTTTACGTATGTCGATTCTTAAAAATGCAATTTTAGGGAAATAAATGACATTCCGTTTTGTAGGTTATCCTGACATATGCCAATTTCTAAAACAAGGTTGCTGCGGGTTTATTCTCTTATATGAAATCAAACTGAATTTACAGGTTAAAGAAAACATAACATGTCGTAAAATGTAAATATAATAAAGATATGTCAGCTGCTACATTAAAAACCTGCTGCGTATAGCAAATTTTAAGTCAATTTCTGTGCATGCATATTCTGTTATAGAACATTGCCATTTGAAACCTATTTCCTTGCACAATCTATTTAGGGAAGAAACTGAATGTGAAAAATCTCCAGATTCTTCAACCAAGCATTTTTTTAGATTTTTTATGGTTACAAATTCTTTAGCTACATACATTTTATATACAGTGTCTTGACTGCTTCGTCGACTTCCGTTTTTGCATTCTTCACTTTCTGGCTCATATTTTCGGTAAATTGTGCTCTCCGAGATATTTAACGCAAGAGAAGCACGGCGAACAGCGTTGGAGGGTGAAACTGTTGATTTACTATTATTAATATTGTACTCTTCATAAAAAAAACGCATAATATTCAAATTAATTGTTGTGACTGCTCGTTATACCGCATGTCAGATGGTTTCTTTTAATTTCCAGTTTTCGGCTCAACAATTTTAGGTTTTATTACCCTTATCTCAATAACTTACACGAAAAATATAATCTGACAGATTAGAAACGTCAAATTTTTAAAACTAATTTTATGAATCGACATGCCTTTTTTCCAAATTTCTTCCATTTCATCTATTTTACTAAAGATGAACAGAGACAGACAAAAGTCACGTGACTCCGAATGGGTATAATTTTGACTATAGATTTTTTAGTTCTTTTTTCCACTAAAAAAATGATTTGTCATTTTGACAGATATGTCATAATAGTGGGTAAAACTAACAGCATAGTAAAATATTGCAAATTTATTAATTATTAAACTTACAATATTTGAAAATAATGAACGTTTGATTTTATGTAAAAAAAAATAAATTTGTCAAGAGTTTAAATTAAGTAACTTTCACATTCAAACTTGGCCCATAACCATAATTTTGAAAAAGTTCTACCACGAGGTATAAAAATTTCCTAGCCTTTTGCTCACATATCTACCAACATTGTAACACTTTGACAGTTATTATAGAAAAAAAACTTACTTTACATTGGTTTCCGACGGTGCCAAGAAAAATGTCCGCTTAATAGAGGGGTCCGCTTAATAGAGGGGTCCGCTTAATGGAGTGTTCGTTATGAGAAATTTCACTGTATATGACATTTATTTCACTTCATATATTACCAAATTAGTGGATTCAATTATGATCCCAGCGCCATCCGTGGCCTTCCTCGATCAGCTAGAATGTTCTGCTATACGTGTCTCATAGTCGCCCAATCACATTTGGAAATAAAATATTTGATACTTTTCCTATCTGTGAAAATTAACATAACTTAGTTTGTGGTATACATAATTGAAAAAACATAACAAAAAGAGAAAAAGTCTTTAATGGCAGTGGGGTTAAGTGGAAAAACGAGAGGAGGTTGATCGACGGGTGGAGGTGATACAAATTGGTTTTATCTAGGTTGGTCTCTGCTCCACCTAAGGTGTCATGCCTATTTTCATCGCAACAAGCCGTTGTGCATCCCTATAGCCAGTATTATCGGCAAGTCACTTGCACATTACTGTTGATAATATCTTCAAGACATTTTCCTGAATCATTGGAAAATTGCACAACTTTAGACATATTCAAACATAAATCAATATCATTAATAAACACAATAAAGAGAAAGGGAACCAACGAGTGACCCCCTGTGGCACACCCCATTTGGTTTTTTGATGATGATTTCGGAAATAGGAAGTAATAGCTAGTAACATATCTAGGAATGTTATGAGTATCATAACTGCTTTGTTTTGAAATCCGAGCTCGTAGAGCGAGGATTTTAAAACATCTCAGGCTGTTATGATTTATTGGTTTGTTCAACAGTTTATCATTTGCAGTATGGTAAGGGTTGCCATGTACAATAATGGAATATTACCGTACAGATGCAGTTACGACTTAGTTACCAGCCTACTTTTGTATATATAAACAAAGGCTTAATATCTTGAAATTAGTAAACCACTTTTTTTACGATACCTGGGATAGTCATTACACTCAGTTTTCTCAACAGCAACGCAAAAATTAAAAACATTGCCACCGTGATTGTTTTCTTCCATTTCTGTTTTCCACTCAGCCCATAAAAAATGAACAGCTGTTTTGCATGAATGTTGTTTACAAAAGCCGGGTCCGTTTTATTAATAATGCCATTTTCTTTCTACAATACTCAGTTAATTGCCTACTTCCACAACTTTTTTGTAAATCAGCAGAAACTTGGTCCGAATTCAGCAACTATAACTATATTACTTCCCTTTGAAACCAGAACCACTATTTTCAGCATCAACATTGAAAAGTTCATCTTCAAATTTAATTTCCTTAGGTTTAGCCTCTTTATATTTACCTTGCACTTTTTTTTAATACTTTCCACATAAGTTTACTATTTTCTTAGTTTTCATCCATCTCTTTATTGTATTTTACGTCCTCTTGTCTTAATGCTGTTACCAAGTACTTGATTTGTTGTCTTTTTGAGGTTGAATATGTAATCGATCAGACTTTTCGTTTCTACTGTACATCGTGTTTGTAGTGTATGTGTTCATTAAGTGTCAATAATTAAGTAATGTATAAAATGTAAGTTTGGGGCAAAAGCGCGCGCAGCATGTTAAATGTAAAACGGGCACTGCATTCAAGTCCGTACCCAAAGATGCAAGCAAATCGTTATTGTTGTAAAGTGTACCTTATGTGTAAATAAATGCATGATATACAAGTTCTCTTTTAATGCAGAACATTACATGGCGACGAGGATTAAGTGATTAAAAATAAGTGAATAAAACGGTAGTGCAAAATGGTAGAAGAAAATCCAACACGTGCAATGGTAAATGCGATTGGAATTCAACACGAATTTAATCCGAAATTGCATGATTGGACTATATACCAAAAACGCATGGCACAATACTTTATTGCAAATAAAATTACGGACGATGGCATTAAAAAAGCGGTGTTACTAAATAGCTTATCGGAAGAAGCGTACAAGTTAATAAAAAATTTATTGGTGCCGGTAGAACCGGAAGACGCTAATTATAAAGACATAATTAATGAGTTAGAGACGCATTATAAAAGGGTGCAGGTGTCATTTGTGGAACGTTATCACTTTTATGCAGCGCAGAAGAAGAGAGAAGAAAGTTTGCAGGAATGGGCCGCTAGAGTAAAAAGTCTGGCCTCGAGCTGCGAATTTGGATTGTTTTTGAACACTGCGCTTCGCGATAAATTTATCATGGGCTTAGAACCAGGAAAGGTGAAAGATCGTTTGTTTACTGAAGATTTATCGTTAACTTTGGAAAAAGCTCTGGAGATTGGAATGAAAACAGAAACCGCTACTGCAGGGTATGGTATCTACGAACCAGAAGTTCCACTTACGGTGAAAACAGAACCACTGTAGGTACATCGGCTTGGGGCTAAACCAAAGCAACAATCGGAAAAGCCACCACAACCATCCAACAGCAGGAAGGGTCGCTCCTGGAACGTCAACAGGACTACCAACACCTTACGTAAGCCACTCCAAAACGAAAGCAGGTATGGATGCACCAGGTGTGGAGGAAAAAGCCATGAAGCTAGTGTGTGTCGTTATCGTGAGTACATTTGCAATTTTTGTGGGCTTAAAGGTCACTTAAATAAAGTTTGTAAAAATAACCGTCCTAATCGTGTAAATTATTTGCATGAAAATTCGGAAGATAATGAATTTCCATTGTTTATTTTAAGCGAGACTTGTAAACGTCAACCACCAATTTTAATTAGTATTTTTGTAGAGGGATTAAAGATGGAAATGGAGTTGGATTCAGGCTCCGCTTTAAATGTAATTTCTGAACGTATGTGGGAATCTTACTTTATTAGGTACCCCTTATCGGAGACAAATGTAAGACTAATAAGTTATGTTGGAGGTCAAATATTTCCCTTAGGTAAATTTAGTGCTAAAGTGGAATATAATGGTAAGCAAGAAATGCTAGATTTTTATGTAGTTACGGGTGGTGAAACAGCTTTACTTGGTAGGGAATTCATTAACAAATTTCGATTACGTTTCGCTCAGTTAAATTCTTTGCGTGATTTTGATAATGATATGATGCAAAAATTTCCCGAGGTGTTTTCAAGCAAAATTGGTACGTTTAATAAATATAAATTAAATTTAAAAGTTAGAGAAGGCATCACACCTACGTTTCATAAGCCTAGGCCTTTGCCTTTCGCACTTAAAAATAAAGTTGAAAAGGAATTAGATAGACTGGTTACAGATAATATCTTAACACCAGTAGAATATTCTGAGTGGGGAACGCCCATAGTCGCGATTTTGAAAAATGATAAAACAATAAGAATATGTGGAGATTATAAAGTCACTTTAAATCCATTTTTGAAAATAGATAAGTACCCGTTACCCAGAACAGATTATTTATTTTCAAAATTAAGCGGAGGACAGGAATTTACTAAATTAGATTTATCGCACGCTTATCAACAAATGCTCTTAGATGAAGAATCCAAGAAATTAACCACAATCTCAACTCACCGTGGATTGTTTATGTACAATAGATTGCCCTTCGGTATCTCTTCATCCCCAGGTTTATTCCAAAGAGTTGTAGAACAACTTTTGGGGGGTTTGGAAGGAGTTTGTTGTTTTTTGGACGATATTTTGGTCACAGGGGCCAATAGGCAAGAACATCTAAGAAGGCTAACGCAAGTTTTAAAAATTTTAAAAGATAGTGGTTTAACGCTAAATAAAGGAAAATGTCAATTTTTCGTTAGTTCAGTTTCATATTTGGGATACGTTATAGATAAAAACGGTATACATAAATCGCCAGATAAAATAAAGGCCATAAAAGATGCGCCTATACCTACAAATTATAATCAGCTTAAAGCATTTTTAGGTTTAGTGAATTATTATCACCGATTTATACCCAATATGTCACATATTTTGCATCCTTTGTATAATCTAATTAAAAAAGATGCTAGTTGGCACTGGAGTGACAGTTGTCAAATTGCTTTCGATCGAATACGGGAATTAATGGTATCTTCACAAATATTAGCTCATTATAATCCAGATATTGCTTTAAAACTAACTGTAGATGCAAGTGATTATGGAATAGGAGCGGTATTGTCACACGTGTACGAGACTGGAATTGAACGTCCGATAGCTTATGCTTCGAGAACGTTAACTCAGGCGGAAAAAAATTACTCACAAATCGATAAGGAGGCCTTAAGTATTGTATATGGAGTAAAAAAATTTAATCAATATTTGTATGGCCGGAAATTTGATTTATATACCGATCATCGTGCATTAGTTTCAATATTTGGATCTAAACGCGGAATTCCAATGATGGCGGCTAGTAGGCTGCAAAGATATGCTTTGTTTTTAGCAGCATACAATTTCGATATTTATTACGTTAATTCCAATAAAAATAATGCTGATTTCTTTTCAAGATTACCGTTGGATGGTCCAACGGAAGTTGATTCAAGTAATTATAATTATGTCAATTATATTGCCGACAGTACTGACTTACCGGTAGATGTAAACACAATCAAAGACGAAACCAAGATTGATCCGTTATTAAGTAAGGTTTATCAGTATGTACTTACTGCATGGCCTAAAAATTGTGAAGAAAATTTGAAACCGTTTTTTAGACGTAAAGATGAAATAAATATCGAAAATAATATCTTATTATGGGGTTACAGAGTCATTGTACC